>PVIC010002170.1:0-80948 GCA_004025085.1 Thryonomys swinderianus
CTCATTATGTAGCCCAGGCAAGCCTCGAACTCAGCAATCCTCCTGCCTCTGCCTCCCGAGTGCTGGGATGACAGGTGTGAGCCACCACGCCCGGCACTGTGGTATGTGGTGTTGATTGCTGGTGGGTGTGAGTCACCACGCCCAGCATTCTATATGGTCACCGGGATCGAACTCAGGACCTTGTGCTTGCGAGGCAGGCACCAGAACCACTGAGCTAAATCTCCGGCCCCATCCTCAGCCATTTTTTAAAAATAAAATTTGATATAGGGTCTTGCTAAAGTGCTAAATTGCCCAGACTGAGCTCAAATTTCTGATCCTCCTGCCTCAGCCTCCCAGAGTTCTGGAATTGTAGTTCTGTACCACTGTGAATGGCTTTGTTATGCATTTGTGACTGAAGATAAGATGAGGGAAAGTTGAAGATTACAGGTGTTTGTTAAATTCAAGGTACTGAGGCAAGCAGTGAGGTGGAGGAGACGTATGGGAAAGATGACCGGTGTAAAGGCCTGGTCAGGGGAAGGACGGGTGAATTAGACAGAGCGACCCAGCCGGCGGCATTCTCCTTTCATCACCTGTCATTCCTGTGAAATGTTTTCCCGAAGTTAAGCTCCTAGAGCCCCACTCAACTTAGTCTCCTTGATTAAGGGAAAGATGAACCAAAAAGAAGAAACTTTCTTTTAAAAATCACAGCTCTGGTTCCTCACACTGAACAGGAGAGTAGATGGGAAAGACAGAGGCGGAGAATCAGTTACACACGGTCCCTTTGACTGAGCCTAGGAGGCCAGATAGGAGCGAAACCTCATCCTGTTAAGGCTTCCTGGGCTAGACCACGCGCTCCGTAGGGTGAGGCAGGAGTCTGTTTGCTCCCTGTGGTCTCCGTGGTGCCCAATTCAATGCCACAGCTACAGTGGCCGCTACATAGTGTTTTCTTGGATGAACGAATACAAATTCAACTGCTCAAAAGTCTTGTTTAGCTGTTTTGACCAAGATTAAACACACCGGCGCCATGATTATGTGACCTGCGTGATCCCACACAGAGGGCCCCCGCTGGGCTGAATGTACTTCCATCACTGATTTGAAATTGTCAGCAGTCCAAACACAGGGTCCCCCTTCCTCACGGTGAACCGAATCCACATCTTATACAGCCAGCACTGGTTCAAAGCAACACACAAGGGATACTGTAGACACAAATGAATGCCAGATTATCCACAGAAATTCATCTTTAAAAATATATTTGAGGGCTTACCTGAAATGCTAGATCGTGGTTTTTCTTTCTTAAAATGTGGTTCATACTCTCTGTAGACAATTTTCTTAAAGGAGGGTGTAAAAGGATTCAAACTGGAAATAAAACACAAAACTTAATTTGAAAAATGCGCACAATGTCTATTCACGTTACAAAACAGTAGATTCCTCACATCCTCAGATGTCTGTAGAGTGACTATATGCTACTGAATTTCAGAAGCTTTGTAAATATGAAAAAGAAATGAAAAGAATGAGATAATTATTGGTTTTGTTAAAAAGTCCGCGATGACAAGCAAACATCCTGTCATAGATTTTGTCTGTGTTGACGACACTGTGGCTCAGAATCCATTTCATAAAGAGGAGACTAAATTGTGGTGTGGACTCTAACTTTTAAGTTTTATTTGACTAAACATATGAACAAATCATTTACAAACAAATGTGCTGCTATTTTCATTGGATCTACCAAATAGAGTTTTTTTTTTTTTTTTTTTGGAGACAGGTTCTCATTTTGTAGTTCAGGCTGGCCCTGAGCTCACTATGTAGCCCAGGCAAGTCTTGAACTCAGCAATCTTCCTGTCTCTGCCTCCCAGTGCTGGGATTACAAGCATGAGCCACCATGCCCAGCCAAATAGAGTTCTTTTCAATGCTTAACTTTCAAAATACAACTTTCAGCTCCTGGAAATGATTAAGCTTATTGGTAAATTTTAGGTATACACAGTGATCACAGTCATCATAGGGAATTTGTTCTTGTACATAATATTTCTCAATTCTTTTTTTCCCTATTCCCCTATCTTCTCTTAAATCTCCCACCCTCATTCATAATAGCTTTGTTTTCACCTTTTCTTATTTTTTTACTTTTTTCCTTTTCCTTCCTTTCATCCACCTCTGTTCTTAGTTTCCCTACCTGTTTGCACCTTTTCTTCCTATTTCACAATATCTATTATACATTTTGGTCCCTATTTGCACTTTTGATTTCTCACACCAGATACACTATTTGGTATTTACACATGTGTGTCCAATATATTTCACTTGTGTATGGTCTCTAAGCGTATCTATTTAGCTGTAAGCATCTCAAATTTATCTTTATTTATGGCTGAGTAGTACTCTACTATATAAAAAATACATATTCTATATCTATTCATCAGTTGATGGGTATTTGGGCTGTTCCTAAGATTTACCTATACAAACTGTGCCACTGTAAACATGGATATACATATACCACTGTGAAATGATGCCTTTAATTATTTTGGGAAGATACCAAGAAGGGGAATAGCTGGATCAAATGGACCATCTGGTTTTAGTTTTTTGAGGAATCTCCAAACTGATTTCCACAATAGTTGTACCACTCTACACTCTTAGCAACAGACCCGCCAACATTTGATATTGGTTGATTTCTTAATAACAGACATTTTTTCTGAAGTGAGATGGAATCTCAGTGTACTTTTTTTAAAAATTTAATTCTTTATTGATACATTTTATATACAGCTCACAATTACACTCAACATTGGGGAATTTGTACCAGTACATGATGTGAGTTAATTTTCATTTTTACCCATATCCCTACCCTCCCTACAACTCCCCACTCCCTATATACATGTGCTTTCTTTTTCTTTTTAAATCATATTTATTCTCTTCACTTCTTGGCCTTTTGGCTAAGATCAAGTGTAAATCATATTTATTCTTTCCCCTCATTACTTTCCCTACCACTTTCCCTTTGAATATTTCCTATTTCACAAAATCTATCATACATTCTAGAACTCATTTACATCTACAGGTTCTCTTACCAGAGAAAAGATATGGTATTTACATATCTGTGACCTATTTCTTTTACTAGTGTGTCCTCTAAGTGTGTCCATTTGCACATGACTCAAACCTGTGATTCTTTATGTCAGAGTAATACTCCATTTTATTTAAAAAACCGTATCTTCTTTATGTGTTCTTTTAATTTGCATCTCTCAAATGACAAGTATAATTTTCATATATTTTTTCATATATTTATTTACTGTTTACACTTCATCTGAGGAGTGTGTTTTCATCTTAGATGTCTATTTTTAAATAGGCCCTTTTTTGAGTTCTTTATATATCTTAGATAGTAGTCCTTTTCTGAGGAGAAGCTGGCAAAAAAATTTTTTTCCCATAGTGTGGGTTGTTTCTCACTCTATTGGTGGTTTATCTTACTGTGCAAAAGCTTTTTAATAGGATGCAATCCCATGTTGATTCTTTGTAATAGTTCCTGTGTGATTGGGGTTTTGCCTATATCAATGTTTTCAACAGTTCTGTCTAAGCTATCTTTCCACAGATTTAGCGTTTCTGTTTTAATGCTTAGATCTTTGATATACTTAGATTTTAGTTTAGTGCATGGTGAAAGATGCAGGTCTAGTTTTAATGGAATATGAAGTAACTTTCTAAGGAGCTACAGCTAATAAATAGAGCCAATATTTCTTCTATATTTCTAGGTTGGAGTTCAGAATCTTAATAACTATGGTAAACATATTTCATAGAAATGATAGAGACCATTAAGGAAAACCTTGCCGGCTTGGTGCCTTTGTCAGTATTCATCTTTTCTTCTTAACTGGGTGAAGACATGCTAATAAAATACAATATTATTGGCTGTAGTGCTCATGTCTCATATATTCCATCTTTTGATTTTTTTTTTCAGTACTATGGACCAAACCCAGGATCTTCACAGTGAGCATCCCAAGCCCTTTCTTAGTGCTTATTTAGAAACAGGGTCTCACTAAGTTGCTATGTTGCCCAGAATGGGCTAGAACTGATCCTCCTGCTCCAGCCTCCCAGAGGTCTGGGATTACAAACTTGCACCACCATGCGGAGCTGGCCTTGTTCATCTTTTTTTTTTTTTTTTTTTTTGAGACAGGGTCTCACTTTGTAGTTCAGGCTGGCTCTGAGCTCACTATGGAGCCCAGGCAAGCCTCGAACTCAGCAATCCTCCTGCCTCTGCCTCCCGAGTGCAGGGATGACAGGCGTGAGCCACCATGCCCGGCTGGCCTTGTTCATCTTTAACTCTGAGGTATCCTTTGACCTCCCCGGCCCTTCCCCTACTCCCAAGTATAAACACAATGTGCTACAAGGAAGGCCCCCAACATTAGTGTTAGAAAGAATGCAGTGGGGGTTGCTAGTTAATGGAAGTACCCCAAGGGTGTGGGTGTCACTTAGGTTATCACTTTGATATTTTAAAAAATTATTTATAAAAAGAGAAATTTCATTTTCTGAGACCAAGATAGCGTGTAACACCCACCAAAGTAACCTAGCTCCAGTGATACTTTGAAAGGATTAATGCTATACATAAAGACATTCAAAAATGTTACATTTTTTTTGCGGTTGCATTAGTTTTGTAATTCTAAGATAGGAACACATGTTTCACAATCACTTCAACTGTGATGTAAAATTTTTTAGAAAACGGAGTCACTCGCAGTAGGAGGTTTACCATTTAGAACAAAATTAAAAAATAAGACGAACTGGAAATATTGAATGCACCCTATGATTTGATTAGTTTCTGTGAAGTCTCATTTTTTTAACCTTTCAATTAGAAAAATACAGTTTGTACCTCACAGATGGTTTCACATTCCTAGTTACAGTTGCCTTTTATTAGTGACTTTTACCAAAATATCCAGGGCAAATATTCCAGGAAGCCATTAAAAGGGGGACAAACGAAACCCATATTAAATAGCCACGAATAAGGCAAACAGATGATGCAAAACTGGTGCTACTCCTTCATTTGCAAAGTCATTACAAGAGACTATGGCGGTAGTTAGTTACTCAGTTACCGTTGGTCATAAAGTGCACGTCTTTACTCTTAGAAGACAAAGCTACGTAGACAGAGACTAAAGGCTGTGTAGTTAGAGTTCCATGTAAATGGCAGATTCTTAGCCAGAGCGGGGCTTTAGGGGAGCACTCCAATAAAGGAGCCGAGCCAGGTGCTTCTGAATTCATTAAGCCTACTAATAAATAAGCAGAGAAACAAGCATACGAACAAGGTAAGCATACGACAAAACTGTCTTCAAAACAAACTCTTGAAAAGGAGGCAGCTTTTAAAAATCCCAACTGGATCTTCTCTACATCTTTAAAAGGTTGAACTACATGAGCAGAGGCAAAATAAACAAGTCTAATGGATGAAATAAACCCAGCAGGTATACTTCACTAGCCCAGTGTGGTCACACACACCTGTAATCCCAGCCCTCAGGAGGCTGAGACAGGAGAATGGCCATGAGTTCAAGGACAGCCTGAGCTACCCAGTGAGTTTAAGGGCAGTCAGAACTGCTTAGCAAGATCCTGTGTCAAAAAAAAAAAAGGAAACTTTATTAGCTGTGTATACTTCCCTGAAACCAGCCAGTCAGTCCTTCGCCTGTGTGTCGGGGTGCAGTTGCAGTGTGACCCCCCTCCGTTACCTGGGGTCCGGGCCCTCGGGCCGGTAGGTCCAGGTGACGGCCTGCGCGGCCACGTAGAACTGCCGGAGCCCCCGCGCCAGGCCCGGGCGCACGCCGCAGCCCGCCAGCCCCGCGAACACCAGCAGCACCCAGAGGCGCGCGCCGCCCGCGGACATGATCGTGGCGGCGCCGGTGTGGCCGTCCGCTCCCACAGCCCGGTCCCTCCCCGGCGCCTGGGCCCGGACTCGGTCACTCCCCCAGGCCCGGCGGTGCCACGGCGGGGCCGCGGTCCTGCCGCACCTCCCAGGGGCCGGAGCGCGGCCGCGTCCCCGCGCCGCCCACCGCCTGCCGGCTCTCGGGCGGAACCGAGGGAGGCTTGGCCCTGGCCGGCGGCTTCTCGCCCTTGTGACGAGAAGGACAAAAACACAGCGGGGGCCCTGTCCGGGATCTTCCTTAGCCCGGAACTCAGTCCTGCCGGCTCCCTGTGTGGTTTGGGGTAAATTACCGCTCTGGCATGGACTTCCTGTTTGGTTTTTTGTTTCTTTTAATATCCTTCACCTTTATTTTAGGAAAAGATTGACGCCCTGGCAAAGCAACCGACTTTGAACTGAATTTAATTTATTTAGTACGTGCTTGCCGCACATGATGTTTTCAGTGCGTGTGTGGGTTGGTGCGTGTACATAATACATCTTAATTCCTTTTTTCATCCTCTTCCTCCTCCTCCCTCGTGCTCCTCCATCTCTTGATCCCATTTGAGAAGGATCTAGTTCCCTCTTGGCTATTGTCCATCTTCTGTTTTGCTCTTTATTTATATTTTGGGCTTCTCATGTAAGAGAAACCATGTGGAATTTAAACTTGTCTGATTTATTTCCCTTAACGTTATGGTCTCAAGGTGAATCCATTTTCCTGTATTTAGCTTTCCTCATGGCAGAGCGAGGAGTGATATTCCAAGGTGTGCAATGGACATTTTGTCTGTTCGTCTGTTGGTGGACACATGGCTGCTTCCAAGCCTGAGCTGTCGTGAACCGCGCCGCCGCAGCCGCGGGTGTGCATGCCGCCCCGGGGAATGATGCCTTTAACCAGAGCGCAGTTTTGACATTGGCAAGCAAAAAGGACGTGAATCTTTCCTGATAGGATTATTAGGAGGATAAAAGGACCCTGTTACTGTAGGATCCCTAGCACTTACGGAGCACTTACAGGCTTCTTTCTGACTATGCTTCCAGATGTCTCTTCCCTTATATTTCAAAAAGGCTCTTCCTGCTTTGCCCCATCATGAATTGTATTTTGCCGTTGATAGACGATCTGAGAAGTATGTTATCTACCGTTATCTGAAGCTTTTTCGTGGTGACCTGAGCTTCTGCCTAAGCTTTATGGCTTCGATGCCATCAGCCAGTTGTATCCTGGTGACATCTCAGGAGACCACAGGATATCAGGCACCTGAGTGGTGCATTTCCTCCCCCATCTGTGCGTCTTTGCCCATTTGCTGGTAACATTATGCTGACTTAAAATGCCCATTCTCCTGCTTTCTATGCCCAGTTTTTAAAGTTTGGAATCTTACCCCTCTTCCCAACTCTGGGCTCAATTTTTACTTCTTCATTTTATCAACTCCCATACTGCTGTTTAAATTATAATTATCCTTTAGGGGTTTTTTTGGGGGGGGAATCCTAGGGGTTGAACCCAGGGCTTTTGCCTTTAACTACGCCTCCAACCCCATTATTTTATTTTATTATTCTGTTATGTTCTACTGAGGCAATCTTGCTAAGTTGCAC
This sequence comes from Thryonomys swinderianus, assembly GCA_004025085.1. Taxonomy (NCBI): domain Eukaryota; kingdom Metazoa; phylum Chordata; class Mammalia; order Rodentia; family Thryonomyidae; genus Thryonomys; species Thryonomys swinderianus. The sequence goes on from PVIC010002170.1 coordinate 7,394, forward strand.
CGACTAAATTTGAATTTGGGATCCTCCTGTCTTACCTCCTAGAGTGCTGGAATATAGGTGTCCACTACTTTCAGCGACTCTTTATTATTTTGTATAGGTACTTACTGAATCTCCAACAAAATTATAAGTTATTTAAGAGAAGGAGTGGTGACTTATGGTTATATAGCCGTGAAGCCAGTGGCTCTCACAGGTGTTAGGCCATCAAAATTCCCAGGAGCTTTCACAAGTGTAAATTTCAACTGCAAGGATTGAGACCCATTGTCATGCAATACACAGCCAAGTGATTGACACATAGTAAACTTTCAAAGAAGCTATTGACAGTAATATCTGAAGAACTTCTGCTAAGTATCATGTTCCTAAGTCCCAAGTTGCTACCTAAATTCTTGCAATCTTTATAGCTGTTTGGCTAACTCTTCCCTGTACATTTGTGTATTTGCTTATATGTATCCAGTCTTCCTGACAGTCCTCAGATGGTATTTCCTTGCAATGAGACACTATATTGTTTGGCTCTCTGATATTTGCATTAATTTCAGGTAAGCAATGTATAACTTTCAGCAACGTATTTATTACATATGTGAAATAAATAAACAGTAAAACACATCTGTTCTTCAATATAGAACATCAAGGTGAAGACTTTTTCTGCTTCTCTGATTTTGTCTGGGAGTAGGATTAAGGATAAGTATTTGCAACTCTAAAGAGTTGAACTATTATTGGGACAACTGTCACTGTGCTCTACACTGATGATAAACAGTGTTATGTACACAGAACTTATTGAACAAAACATTAAACAGAGGAATGTGGTATTTGGTAGGGAAATCCCTTTTACTGTAGACTTGAATATTGATCTCTGGATTTTTGGAGGGAAAGTTCTACAGAAACATGTGGTTCCTGTTTTCATAGCCTCTGGCGCCATCCAGAGGCTTCTTTCGAAGCATCAGCAGAGTTTCAAGGGGCCTCAGAGAGCAACCATTGGAGACCCCAGGAAGTCCTATAGAACTTCTCTCAAATTAGACACGCTTCTGCCTTGGAACAGCATAAGAAGATTCCTTCTTTCAATCCCAAATTAATGAGACGTCTCCCTTTCTCTTCTCCACAGCCTGGTCTTTTGGTAAATCAGAAGCTCCAGTCTCTTTGACTGACTAGAGTTTCCAGTGCAGCCAGGTCAGAGCCCACAGACCACCGTCAAAACATTTGCTCCTGGCTTCTGTGGCTGGTGTCTTAGGGAGAGGGGAGGAGGAGCGGGAAGAGGGTGGGTGGGGAGGCGGGAACGCGACACAGTCCTTCCGCTCTGGTCCAGAGCAAATCTAAAGGAGCGTACTTGTCCTTTTTCCATAGTACGTACAGAAACCTGTAACAGATGTGCTACAGATGAAGTCAAGTCTAACAGGAAGCTTCATGTTCCTCAGTAGGATCCTGAGAGGCCACATGAGGTGACGAGAAGGGTGTATCTCTAAAAAATGAAACCAAAGAAATGAAAATAAGTATCGTTTCCTTAAAAAAAAAAAAAGAAACAAAGCACGAAATCTTCACCCTGTCTCTCTCAAGGTAATCTCTTCTGGATTCCAGATTTTCTGCCATCTGAGCTACTTTGTCATAGGAAACTCAGCTGTCTATACTGTACTGTTTGAGATAAGGATGGTGTCAGATTATCTCTATTTCCTCAGCAGGTAGCATGGGGGATAGTGAGGAAACACCACGATGTCAATACCAGATGGCCAGTAATGAGGCTGTTGCATATCCTGGAATATTGAGTTTATGTATCCTCAGAACATTTCTAACCAGGAGGAAATGGAAATCTACACAAATTCACTATTATTAATCTTTTGTCCTATTTATCTCTTGCTGCCAATATAGTTTCTTTCATGGACTGAAATTTAACAGATAACTAAAACTGAATACAGGATCAGGTAAAAACAGTCATGCTGTCTATTGTTCTGTTTCCTTTATAAAAACCAAACCAAACAAAAAAGAAGCTGTGTGTGGGGTGACATATGCTTTTAATCCCAGCTCTTTGGGAAGCTCAGACAGAAGGATCTCAAATTCAACCCACCCTGCCCCACCCTAGGCAATTTAGCACCTTGGGAAGATCCAGTCTTAAGATAAAAATAAACAAAAAAAAAAGACTGGGGATTAGCTCGGTGTGAAGGCCCTGGGTTCAATTGCTAGTATGAAAAAAAAAAATCATCATAGGCAACTTACCTTAAGGGGTTGGATCGAACGCAGCATTTGTGAAAACCCCGTATGTACCTAGGTGGCTGAAGAACAGAAACACACAGATTGCTTAGTCCTCAACATGGTACAAAATGGAGTATTCTCCAGAGACCATAGATACTCCCAGCCCCAAACCAAGCTTTGAAACTCCACTCAGTATCTCTGGGTGTTCTGTATTGTGTCTTACACACATATGGTTTCTGCTGAGGCTTTACGCACAGAAGGCCTGCTATGCCCTCGCACGAGCTGCGGCCCCTCGCTGAGAAGAAATAGTTACTGATAACAGACACTCTAGCAGGACTTTCCGAAGCATGGCTGTGCTTCCTCTCCCAATTTTTTCTACTGACTTTGCCGTGAGAATTCTGCAAGCTTCTAACAGCCTCATAGTACCTGTTCATGGAGTGTCAAAGCTTTAGCAGTCTGTTTCTCTTACAAATCATTTTCCTTTTCATTTTTCTTGATGTTTTAATTAGGACATTTATTGATTGTGAAAACATTTTCTCGGGTTGGGATATATCATCTGCGTGTTTTACCTCAGGATAGTAAAAGGACATGGAGAAAGATGTAAAAAAGAGGGTAGGTTTTCTATGTTATGGTTTACATGTACATGTCCCCCAGCGCTTCATGGGCTCCTTGTGGGGGGGGGCTCTGGGGAGTGGCGGGGTCCTAGGTGTGCGATACTGGATCATGGCTGTGTAATGCTGGCTTCGTCCACCGATTGTTTTAGCGTAATTCTGGGTGTGGATGAGACGCTACTGAGGAGACCTCCCCTGGTGTGAGTAGCACAAACCAGTAGGCTTGTAGCCTGGATGGAAGGAAAAAGGAAAGGAGGAGGAAGCTTCACCGTTTGCTGCCTGCAGTGCCACAGACTGTGGCTCCTTAGCCATGCCCCTCTGCCGTGCCACCCTGCCTTCAAGCCAGCTGCCTGTGGACTGAAACCTGTACATAGCAGGAGTTAGAATAAACCCGTCCTCTTTTAACTTGTGGGTGTCAGGTATTTTGTCCGAGCAGTGAGAAAGTAACGAAGGCACTGAGTGACCATCCTGCTCTAGGGGATGAAAAAGTCCAGCTAGCACAATGTACCCAGTTATAGAACATTTCCGTCTTACCTGTGAGGACTCAAGGGACATTTTCCATCATCTGAAATAAGTGAAACAAACATGAATGCTATTGGTTTAAATGGAAAACAAGTTATCTGAAGGGCAGGGATCATTTATGATAGGAATTACGGAGGAAAGTCAGTAGCAAAACTACCAGAATTTTGAGGGCAAACTTTTAAAAATTTCAGGTTTATATACACAGCCCCAAGTCTCCCAGGTGTATTTATGAATTTCCCAGGTGGTTCTGATGGGCAGTCAGTCCTTTAGATCATTTACCTTGGCCTCGTTTGTTTTCTGGAAGATGTTTCCAAACATAAACTACTAAAGTCCGTCATGCCACCCAAATCACATGAAGGAAAGGAGGCCACAGGAAGACTATTTACCTTTTTTTCTGAGACGCTTTCTTAGCAGAGCTAAGAGGGTCCCGCCCAGGGCCAGGCCTGTTGTGGAAGCCACTGCTCCACCGGCATAAGTCAGGGCTTCCTGAATACTCAGTGCTCCTCCTGCAGAAGAAACACACGAATAAGACAGGGGTAAGAAGCGTCTGTGAAGAAGACCGGTCATTCCCAGGTGAACTCTAGGCATGAGATCAAGTGGGACCATCAGAGATCCTGCCCATACTGTCATCTGGCATGAAAGGGCATCTAGAAGCCAGACACCCATTGCAACACAGTAGAAATCAGGGCCTGGTTGTGTTCCTAAGGCTTACGAAGCAGATATATTTTCTGAACTCGTCAGGGTAAGGATCCAATAAAGGAATTAATTTTTAGGCACACGCACAAAAGAAAAAAATCTATACATGGAAGTTTGAGGAAATGACACATGGCTAAGTTTTTTTGGCAATCAAAGTTTGAGACATGCGACAGAAAGCAGTCATGACAAGCTTCTAGGGAATAAAAGGGGGAGAAGTTAGGGGCTGAAAGAAAGCTTGCAGACAGCTTAATTAAGGAAGACCATGGAGTTTTTAGAGATGGGTAGTAAACAAAGGTCTTCTGAGATAATAAATTAGGTGTTCTCAAGAAAAAACTCGATTTAGCACATTTTGAAACTTCAAGCTGTATTAAACAGAGATGATTAAGAAGTGAGAAGACTCATAAATCTGAGCACTAAAAGGAGTGGCATTCATCTTCGCAGAGTCACTGAACAGAACTCCTGCCGCTCTGTCTACAGCAAGAATATTCTGCCTGACTCATTGTGAAACATTTATTAATCAAGGGGAAACCCAGCCAGAGAAAGGAAAATCACTGTGAGAAATATCCAGAGAAGAAACACTGATTTTTGCGTTTTTCATATTGAGGTGGCTTCCTAAGGCAGGAGGCCTGTACCTTGGCAGGTGGGCATGGTGGCTGACCATTGGCCATTGTCTTGGCACGTAGCTCTTGCAGAGCCGTTAAGTAACTGACCCTCTGGACAGTGGAAGGTGCAGTCTGAGCCGTAGCTAAACTTTCCCCAAGGGTTGGAGCAGTTCATTCCCAGTGGACTGTTCACAGGCAACGCAGAGCATTTGATGGCTGCAGGAGAAAAGAATGCAGGAGAAATAAATATGTAGAATGAAAGCAAATGAAATCATGGCTCCATTTGCAACCTGACTATGGAATAGCTGAAGGACAATATAAGGGGCAGAAGGGAAATTAGCCACTTGAAATATTCACATCGGCATCTCCAATATCACACATATGAAAGCAGCTATTCAAAAATGGTTGGGGTCTGGGGATTTAGCTCAAGTGGTACCACGCCAACCTTGGATGCACAAGGGCCCAAGTTCAATCCCCAGTACTGGCAAAAAAAAGAAAAAATGCTGGCTGAAGAAAGGGGTGGACATGAAGAGGCATCCAATAAATATCTGCTAATGGATTGATCTTGCCTCCAAAAATACTACAGATATATTCCATCTTGCCTGTCTGAAAACAATGTAATGCTGAGTTATCATTAGTACATTGGTTACGAACTAGCCTGCCAATATGTGACTATTCAAATACTTCACAAGCGTTTAGTGTTTATCAAGACACTGACAGTTTCAAAAAAGGAGAGACCATTATCCTCTTTGTTCTTCAAGGAACTTCATATAATTCTCACTTATGAATAGGACTGTAGCGTTTTAACTCAGATAAATATTATTGAGCCGTAGTGTCATTTATGAAGCTGTGAGTGTGATTTTGGGAGATGTGAAGCAGAAGGAGACATGGGTTCGAGACTCTATGTATGAGGGTAAGGTCTCAGAAGGCATGAGACAGGTTTAACTATTTAGCTGCTCGGATAGGACGTTGCCTATTCTGATACTAGAATAGTTCTACTGTCACCCAATTAAACAATGGCACTTTATGCTTCACAATTCATGCATGTTTGTTTCACACTCAACATGTTTATAATTCTTATACACTTTAGACACCTGTATATGTTTTCTCCTTAAGGTCTTTGAGTACTAAGGAATTAGCTCATTTATGGCAGGAAAAAGGGCAGGTGATGGGTCTGCTGCTCATTATGCATGACTGGATCAGTGAAGTTTCATGGAGGATATGACATTTGTGGTAGCTGTTGGATTCGGTGGGATTTTGGCAGCCAAGCATTATGTGTGGCTGAAAGTATCACAACTACTCCCTTGACTTTACCTCTGCATTGTGGGGTCGTTGCTGTCCATTGTCCTGAAGCTTTGCATCTAAGAGCATTGTCTCCAAGGAGTGTGAATCCAGTTTTACATCCAAAGTAACACATGGTATTCAAACCAAAGGTTGCCAGGGCATGTCTGCAGAACATTGTCCCCTGCTCAGGAATGGTGAGGGCTGGGCATCTGTGCATTGCTGGAGCAGGAGCTGAACCTACAGCTGTTGTGAGAAAGTGATTAAATTAAAGAAAACCCAGTTAAAAGGGAAATGTCCAGGTCAATGTCTAATAACTATCTCTATTGCTTTCCTGTCTAACAAGGGACATGCCAGAAATACAGAAGTTATAAAACTATTATCTGTGAATTTCGTGTGTGGGAAACCAGATGAAGAAAAGTATTTAAAAGTGTCTTTCAGGTGATTATGCTGACAACAAGGAGAAACAGGAGGTCAGTATTACCAATACTTTTTTAGAAGAAGCAGCAGAAGAGTTGGTGCAGAAACAATTTAGTAAAGTGCCAAATTTACAAAGGCCAATCACCTATCCTGTTTTGCTACATTGAAAGGTAATATTCGTCTTTGGCCAAAGGTCAACCTGAGAAAGGAAGTGTGAATGATGCTACTGGCTTTGTCATTAACTCGCCATGTGACAGGAATATAACAACGGATTCCTGGGTGTTTCGGTTGCAAATTAGAGCCCAGCATTCTCTGCAATAATGTAATGGACAGCATTCAGTTTGCCCAGTAAAGTTGAGCCAAAGAAATTAAAGAAATAAAATGAAGTTTCTGAATAAGAATTAGTCTTTTACTTACAAACTTAAAAGGCCCTGTCATGCCTTAGAAACTTTTTTGGACCCTCAGGCTATTTTTGATGTACCAAAATGACAGTATACTATGCACCTGTCATTCACAAGAGCTGTGTAAATGAACTTTATCTTGGCAGAAAAAGGTTTCCAAGAGTAGAACACTCCTAGTGAGCACCTGTTTCTTCCTTTGCATGTTGGCGGATGCACTGACCATCTGTCCGAAGCTGCGCATTGCTGGATCCCTCTAGCTTAAAACCCTTGTCCCGGGAGAAATGGCTGTCAGAGCCAGCACTGAATTCTCCTCAAACTCCAATGAGCAGCTGCTGCAAACCAGCTCCTGTCTTTGCATCCTTGGGCTGGTTTTTCTACATAGCAGAAGAAATCTCAGAACTCATGGTCACAACTGCTGAGCTCTGGGGAGTGCCCTCGCTGACCAGGAGTGTCCTTGGCTTGCTGCCCTGAATGTCTCCTATTTCCACTGGGGCCAACTCATCAGAGTCCCTCTAAAGCCAGTGCTCCTCTCCCCAGCTGGAACTCCCCACTGCACACATCACCCTTTTGTTTGAGTTCATCTGCTCCTGCTTCATTTTCACACCTTTCCTATTCTGCTGGACAGAGAGTTCCTGTAGCCCAAGAGCCATTTGTCTTGGCTGCCCATAATTTCCATTGTGGAATCTCCAGGGAGGAAGTTTTCAATAACCAAATGTCAGCTGAGTGAATATATGAATTTGTAATACAGCCACCTTAGTTTTTCCTCAAAATTGTTGCAAAGATAATTGCTGGGGGCGAGGCTGAGAATTAAAAATCCAAGGACTCAGATGTATCAGAAAAAAAGAATGAGCGTGTACCAAAATCTAGAGCATACATTTAGAAAATCAGATAGGAACACAGGTGAAAATAACCAGATCTCAGAATCAGGATAAAGGGGGGATTGTCCTGAGATCCATCTTTGGTGTCCATGCTCAAGGTCCGTTCTAGTTCCTAGGCAGGGCTGAGGTGGCTGAGCCCACGGAGAAGCAAATGCCACTTCTTGTGGGGGAGAGAAGACTGGACAGAAGTGAAAGAGAACCGGGGCCTTTGGAGATGACAGAGAACTGGGGCCTTTGGAGATGACAGATGTAGCAACCGTATTGTTTAACAATTTGGTGAGAGAGTTTTAGGGAGTTTCGATTCTTTGGCCTTTGAACAGAACATCAGATAATAAAATCTCTTGAGAAAGGTCAATGGAAAGAGTGATTTAGACAGGTGGACAGATGAACAAGGAAGCACAAGCCCCAGTGCTCCACATTTGCAGGGTGGCTTGCCGTGAAATATTTCACAGCAGATGGAAGGTCCCTCTGCCCTTTAACCTACAGAGTTCTTCACCACGGAGGATCCTCAGAGATGATCTTCCCCATCCCTCCCTCTCTCTCTCTCTTTTTTTTTTTTTTTTTTTTTTGGAGACAGGGTCTCGCTTTGTAGTTCAGGCTGGCCCTGAGCTCACTATGGTGCCCAGGCAAGCCGCCGCGAACTCAGCAATCCTCCTGTCTCTGCCTCCCGAGTGCTGGGATGACAGGCGTGAGCCACCACTTCCGGCATTGTGGTATGCGGTGTTGATTGTTGGTGGGCGTGTCTCCACACCCAGCATTATATGTGGTTACCGGGGATCGAACTCAGGTCCTTGGGCTTGCGAGGCAGGCGCCGGAACCACTGAGCTAACCCTCCAGCCCTCTCTTTTTTTTTTTAATTAAGAAAACTGAACCTTAAGAGAGTGACAAGACCTTCTTAATGCCACCTGATGGTGGGGGGACAGGGAGAGCAATACAGGGCTTGGGATTTTAATCAACTTCTTACTTGTTGCACTGAGATATTTGTACTGACGTTATCTCTCCTATGATTACCACCCTACCATTTCTAAGGTTTATTTTATTAGTTAAGGCTGCAGCCTCTCAATGGAAAAGAGTGAATTTACAAGCAACAGACCCAGATTTAGAAGCCTCGCCACAGGGTGGCAGTGGAGTGTGATGATGAACACACTGTTCTCAGGCCTGAGGTTGAATCCTCCCCTCCTATCTTCCTGGCAGTGTGCTGATAAACTGTAAGCAACTGACCCAAAACCTACCTGTGCACGTGGGCGGGGAGCCTGTCCAGTGTCCAGACGGAGTGCAGTCTACTCTTTCTGATCCGGACAAAGAAAATCCCTCATCACAGGTGAAGTGGCAGGTGGCTTTGTAACTAGATCTCCCAAGAGGCTGGATGCAGCTCATTGTTCCATTCTGAGGGCTTAGCAGGGGCCTGCAAGGAGTGGCTGCAGTGGGCGTGACAAGGGGGAGAAGAGATCAGGTCAGGGCTCTGGGACCAGACAACAGCGGTACGGTGTGTGAGATGGAAACAGAGAAAGACAATCAGAGACAGACAGAGCAGCAGCATTGGATAGAGGCGGGTGTTCCAACCGTCCAGTGCTGTCTGAGCCTCAGCTGCTTCATCTTTGACACAGGTAGGAAAAAGTATAATCTTTATCTTACAGGCAGAAATACTGTGTAACAAGTTAATTAATCTGCATACAAACTAAATTTAAAGCGCAATAAAAAAATCATGGCGCATAATTCATCGGCTGTCTTCAGATACTAGTTTCCACCTCTTTCCAACAGTAACAGCCTGCAGCGCCCAACTACAAAGCATTCTACTTTTCCACTTACCAAAGAGATTAAATTTGGTCTCACTGTTTTGGGTTTTTGGTTTTTTTTTGCCCTGGGTTATAAACGTTAACTTTTAGTTGCTGGGGACTTGCTTGGGTTGGTAATCATGCCCTGTGAGTTTTGGCAACTCATTTAAGCTTTCCGAATTTCAAGTTCTCAGAATAGTGACAGTGGTATTACATAGCTCCTGGATTCCTACTAGGATCAGGAGTGCAAAGACCCTTACTGCGTAGTCAATACCTGTCAAGCTGTCTCTCTACCAATGAATGAAACAGTAAAGCCCAGATTAAACATTAACATTACAAAGTAAGCAGTAATTGAACATATGGTTTCAGATATCTCTTCTTTGCTGTTTGTCTTGGTTGATAATATGCGGCTCTAGGACGGAGGCAGCTAGGACCCTTTTCTAGCCACTGACTGGATGGGTCGAAGTTTTGAGAGCATTTTATGTATCTCCCTCTTGCTAGCTACGTTCTTCTCCCATCCAGGTACTAGCCAGGCCGAACCTTTCCAAGATGAGATGGGATTAGGCAGGCTCAGGGTAGTGCGACTTCTGCGGCTTTGCCCTTGCCCAGCCCGGGCGAGTGTGGAGGGTGGGAGACAGTGACAAGGAGAACTATCTGATAACACTCTCAGGGATGTCACAACAGCCAGCAAGTGGATTGCAAGCTTCATGGTCCCTTCCGGACCACACCTGGGTATTGCACTCGGTGTGCACCCAGAAACAGGAGGTGAAATGTCAGTCAGAGTAAACAAAGAGCTAAAAGAAGGGAACTGGAAGGTCACAGGAAGTGGGGTGACTGGCAACCACATTTCTGTGAAATACCCCTGGCAGGGCAGTGTGGAGTAATCCGCGCCCTGCACAGCGGTCCTCCCTGGAAGGGCTCCCGTCCCTGTGACAACCGTTCCGGGCTCTCCCAGCTCCTCCCGGGCCCAAGGGCACAGCCCCACCAGTTCTTGCTGGCCACGGCACCGGCCCCCCCCCCCCAACTCTGTGGCTTGCCTTGTCCCCTAAGAGCGCGGGACGCGGGACATCCCATCCTTCTGAGCTTGGCCGGCCCTTTCTTCATGAACTGACTCAATTACTTGTTCATTTACTGTGTGGGGGAACTGCTGTGTGAGTGTGTGTATGTGTATATGTGTGTGCACATGCACATGAACTTGTGTGTAACCTAAATAGCAAGTGGTTTCCTCTTCTTAGAAAACATCAATCTTCCTGCTTTTACCCAGTCATTGAAAGCCTGTACAAAGTTAAGCAAATAATGCAGAAATATTTTATCTTACCCATTCCATTTTATTATTAAAATTGTGTATATATACATTAACTATTAAATATACATTTATTATTAAAATTGTGTGTGTGTATGTGTGTATGTAATTTTTCCTCTTTCTTTCCAGATACTGTTTTTAAGCACATTTTATCTACTTCATGCCAGGAACATCATTCTGGTCCTGGTAAAAGCCTTGACAAGAATAGGTAAGGACTATTTCATTCAGCATCCTGAATAAACGTCCTGTAATTAGTGTTATATGCTTAGTTTCTGAGGACATGTGCCTTTGGCATCCTTGAGTCATCCTATGAAAGGGTGACTGAAGGCAATTGTTCATTTTCCCGCCCATTTCAAGGTAGGCCTGTGCAGTTACCATCTTTAAAATAAAGCCTTTAAAATGTTGCCTCCAATTTAGTCCCAAGAGGGCAGGAAGGACATCCCCTCACCTTGGCACTCCGGAGGGGCAGCGCTCCAGTGTCCAGTGGCCAAGCACTGTAGTGAACTTGCCCCCACCAGGCGCGAGCCTTCGTCACAGGTGAAGTCGCAGACTGTCCCATACCTGAAGGCCCCGAAGGGGTGAGAACATTTCACCTGGGCCTTGCTTGGAGCCCGGAAGTCCTGGCACCGCAAAGCTAAGGGGTGAGGGAACAACAGTGCATAAGTACGTGTTGGTTTGGACACATTACTCTTCTAGTGACAAGACGGAGCCTCCTCAATTCGACTTGTTTCACTTAGAAGATTAAAAATGTATCATTCAATGATGGACTTTATAAGGAAAATATCAATCCATTAATGAGTCTTTCAGCAATACATGCCAATAAATTCTTTTTTTTTTTTTTTGACAAGGTCTTGCTTTGTAGTTCAGGCTGGCTTTGAGCTCACTATGTAGCCCAGGCAAGCCTCGAACTCAGCAATCCTCCTGTCTCTGCCTCCCGAGTGCTGGGATTACAGGCGTGAGCCACCACGCCCAGCTACATGCCAATAAATTCTTGAATTATCATACTTGACCCCAAGAATCTCTGCTAAGTATAATAAAATGCATACCAATTCATAGATTTTATTAAGCTATTATTTTTAAAAGCAAAATATTGACCACAAGCATAAATGTCACTTCATCTGGGGCTGCAGATATAGTAATTTATAAAAAGAGTATCAGTGTTCTCTGTGAACACTGAATGTACAAATAGCTCAGCAAGGCTCCTTTGCAAACCACCATTTCATTTTTAAATCAGAGTATATATAGACCAGGAAACTCAGAGGTTGCTGAGAAGTCTCTGCCAGTGGCAGCATAAAATACCAATATTATAGTAGCCTGTGTGGGCTACTGTTTGTAAGTAAATGATCCTAGCAGATTCCCTGTGCTGTAGTTCTTGTAGAAGAGCAGAACATTGAAAACATGAAGTACTGAGAGAGAATCATTCTGTCAAACAGGTCACAGACACGTGACTCCTGACAGTAGCCTCATATTTCCTTAATGTGTATACAACTGATAGGCATTTTAAAGTTGCCCTTTACACATGTTCATTCGCAAGGGGCAGTGTCACAGCAAAGTAAGGCCAGTAATAGTAAGGCTCCATTTTACAAAAGACTGAGCCTCAGAGAGTCCAGAAGCTTAGTGACCAGAGTGACAGGACTGCACCAAATGCCACGTGCACTCTTCTTGCATCACCCCCCCCCCCCAGCCACCGCATCCCTGTCCATCCAAGCACCCAACCCTTGACTGCCCTATAACGAACACATTGTGGCCGAGACTGGCTCTGCTCACCAGTAAGACCCTAGTGCTGAGCCCAAAGGGTCTCCCCCAGAGTAGATTCTTAGCAGACGCTTCCTGGATAAGCCAGGGCCAGTGCCACACATGACCTGGTAAGGGCCCTGGCGGTGGCTGGAAGGCACAGCAGAAGCATACCAGTGTCACAGTACCTTGGCAGGTCGGGGCTGGTGCTGTCCACTGTCCCAGGTCAGCACACCGGAGGACATCAGCTCCTCTCAGCATGAAGCCCTCTGCACAGTGGAACCTGCAGCTGGTGTTGTACTGAAACGCTCCCGCCGATGGTGAGCAGTCCATCCCCCCGTGGACAGGGCTTTCCAGAGACCCGCAGGTGATGGCTAAAGAGAAAAGGTTGTTTGAAGCTGGGCCGTGCAAGGAAGGGCCTCGTTCTTTCTCAGAGGAGGCTTCTGGGAAATGCTGTGTCTCTCCTGTCCACATGGTCGCTAGGGCTAGGACCTCAAATCCTTCCTTTCCAAAAATGCCCTCTGTGCTCCCTCTTCCCGCCTCACTCCTACCCGCCCTGGTTCTAGGCTCACATTCGCCTTCCTTAAGAAGCCCTTGCTGTACCCTCTTGAGGATCAGGAATTTAAACGACCATCTCTGCAGTTATGAAAGACCTTGAAAAGAAAAATTTGTATTTTTCTGCTTAATGAGAAACAGTGGTAACTAGACTCGTCCGTTCAATGTAGATTCTCATTATTTCTCCCCTTTTGGGATGAAGAAAAGCCATCCCCCCAGCCCCGCCCCCGTCGCGGGCAGGAAGGAAAGGGGAAGGTCTACCTACCCACACACCGTGGTGGCCCATTCGTCCAGGTGCCGGAGGCCAGACATTTCGTGGCACTGGCTCCTTCCAGCATGTACCCTTCAGCGCATCGGAAAGCGCACTGCGAGTTGAAAGCGAAGCTGCCCAGGGGGTGATAGCAGGTCATGGACACGTGTGGGGCGAGGTCCACTCCTCCGCACTCTCTCACTGTGGGAACACAGCGTGGATGTTTTCCCTTGCCGACCTCAGATTTGCTGCAGGCAGTGACTTAACAGCGTCACTCCCCACACCCTGCCTTTATGTGGGGGAAAGAGCCATTCTTCTGCTGTTTTTTTTTTTTAATTTTGATCACATAAAACTAGGCTGGTAAGTGAGAACTGAAGCCAGGCCCTGTACTGAGCTTTATCTCCAGGCTTCTTTTGTGTTTTGTTTCGTTTTCTTTTAAAACAGGGTCTCGCTGAGTCTCTAAGTTCTGCACACTGGGTTCACTCTTATCTTTCCTGCCTCGGCCTCTGGGAGTGCTGGGGTGACAGGTGCACACTGCCCTTCCTGCCTTCAGTGAGGCAGGTTCTCTAAAGTCATGTCACTCGGACTGTCTGGTGATGGTCGGATGAAACAGACAGAAGAGGGTGTTTGAAAGACTAGTCTGAAGCTTCTCCGACTTCCAGGCGTCTCCCAGTGGCCGAAACGTTACCCACAAAGCGCAGCCTCACCGTATTCGCACTCCGGCCCGTAGAAGCCTGGGTAGCAGGAGCAGGTGTAGTTCCCGATGGTCTCAATGCACTCCCCTTGTTGACTACAGGACGTGGCCTGGCAGGAGGCTGTAGAGGCACAGACGGGTCAGAACCAGGGGCATTACTGAGACGGGCACGGGCTCAGCGCTCTCAGGCAGGACCGAGCCAGCCGGACAGCACACAGCCATGGGGCCCTCCCCGGAGCTGACTTGACCCCTACAAAAGGAGCCGCAGGAGTCTGCTGGAGGGGTCCCGGCTCCCATCTCCGGGTGTGTTTAGTGTTCCCTAGAGGGGCGATTGCCGTGTCAGACCCTGGCCGAGTAGAGCCTTGGAAGGCTCCATCTACAGGTGGGAGCTCCTCCATGTGCTATGTTTGGGCTGCAGTTTTCTAACCAAGAGCACTCGTGCCTCTTGTCAGATGTAGCTTAGTGAGAAGGAACTGCACATGGGATACGGTATACGGGAGGAGGGGCCGCGCACATCGGCTTTCAGGCCTGGCTCTGCTGCCTGCTCACTGTGCGAACATTTAAGTTACTCCCTGAGCCCAGCTTGTCCAGTGGCAGGACCTAATCCCTTCCACTTTCTGTTTGCTTGCTTCAGATCTACACCGAATATGATACAGTGAGACAGCAGAGAAGCCAGTGTGATGCTTAGGCCTTGCCATGGTCAAGGACAAGCCTTCTTAGGACAGGAAGTGTCCCAGGTCTGAACATGTCAGTTACTAAGTGTGTCCTGACCTCCTGGACCCTCCTGGCTATGCCTGCGGCACTTAGAGGTAGAACAGAGAACTACTAGGGTCTTTTTTTTTTTTCCTGCAAGAGACTGATTATGGCTCTACACATTGGGTAGAGAGTTAGCATGACAACTGATATTATGAATGCACTGGAAATATTTTTACTCTTTTTTTCATTTAGAGGTCAGAGCCAGGGGTAGAATGGGTGGCTGGACTGTTTTCAGACAGTCATTTCCTCTGCATTAAGCCCCAGTCACATGTTGGGATAGTTCTAGGGGGACATAGCCCAAGAAAAGTCAGAGCCGGCCTTGGAATGAGATCATATCCTATAAATGGCTTAACTTATAATTACTTAACTAATTAATTAGCACATAAACACATTGTTTACAAAATCATATCTGATTGCATGACCAGGAATTCATGAACACATTTCCCTCACCTAGAAGGCTTGGATGAGAAGAGACCAGAGGAGAGAGAATACAGTATGGTCTGTTCTGTTTAAAAATGTGTATTGCTGATCACCCTGGGATGGAAAGATCTAAAAAATTTAGAATGTCGATTGCAGTGTGACAGCTATAAAATGACTTATTAAAGAAGTCTCTGAGCACTGAACTCAGAACTCTCTTGCTTAAGCAAATCCAGACTCTCAATAGCCACAGCGTTATACATGACGAAGGACAGGAGGCCCTGCCCCCCCAGAGGAGTATCAGGAAGGTGTAGTCAGCTCTGGCAAAGGCTTGTGACTGCATGTCTGCAAAGCCGAGCCTGAGAGAGGAGAGGATCAAACATACTCCTGTGATCTTGCCTTCAGGGCTTCTCTTTCCCAGGCTCCTCCCTCCCACCTGTGTTCATTGGACCTGAAGCTATTTTGCTGTTGATAATCTCTAAAGCCTTTGTGATTCTTGGTTATGTTTTCAGTGTTGAGCTAAAAATGTGGTGGCATGGAACTTAAAACATCAACTTTGGAGTCCACATGGGCTCAGATCTGGCTCTACCAAGAACTATCTTTGAGCCAGGGGAAGATTTAATAGATCTGATGAATCAACAAGGCAAGAGTAATAGAAGGATCTAAATGATGAGCTTGTCATGAAAATGGAACGCAGATAACACTAGATGAACAAAAACACAAGAACAAGATTAACAAATAGTACAAAGTAGTAAAACTGGAGCATCTTGGTAGTCTGTGGGTAACATTTACAGCAGTATCTCATAGGGAAAGTTCTCAGTTGCCTCCCAATTTATGAGGTGTGATTGAAAAACACAGGGAATTTTTAAAATAAAAATCTTAATATAGTAAAAGATATTTCTATTGCCCCCCCATGCTCTTTTTTTTTTTTTTTTTTAAACACAGCTCATTTTTCTGGCCTCATTCTGAAGTAATTCTGCAAGTCTTTTAACAGTGTCTTTAACTGTGTGTTGTGGCTGTCTCAGGGTTCTAGACTGATTCAAAACATTCGCCTCTGGGGGTCATTTTGGTTTTGTGGAAGAGCCAGAAGTCACACGGTGCCAGATCTGGTGCATGAAGTGGGGGAGGACACGCCAGGATGTTTACCGAGCCTGCCTTTCCATCAGACGGCATCAGCAGCCGATTCACAGGATTTTTTAAAATCACATGCTGTAAAGACTCTTAGGAAAGAATATCCAGAACTTGTTCAAAACATGGCAAGGATGATGGGATAAGTGGGTGAAGAGGGGGAAAGGGGCTTTTTTTTGGGGGGGGGCTGAATAATTGGCAGTATATCATGTACTGTAATAATTTTTTTACATAAGCATTCACTCTATATTTTGATCTTTCCTGCGTATCCTTCCTTACACTAGGGCACAGTGGTGAGGAAAAGCTCATTGGCGATGTCTGTCCAACTTGTGGGCCATGGGCCACTTACCCTTTTAAAAAAGTTATAATAAAATATTGTAAAGGGAATTGTTGTTACTTATATCTATTATTATATATTTTATATGCTGCACAAGGCGATTCTTCTTCACTCAGTGTGGCCCAAGCAGCCAATGGTCGGACACCCAGTCTAGACCTAAAACTGAGGCAGTGAGTCCTCACTTTGTTTCTGTCCTGATCACCCTGAGCCTCCATTTCACCGGGTCTGAGCTGAGCGGCCACGGCCCGGTGATCTCTAAAACCCCCTCCGGTTTAAACAGCCGGCAGCGTCTGCCGCCGCTGTTAGAGTCTGCGAGGTGCTCAGTCACGCCGCTTAACCGCTTACGCCTGGCTCTGCGTCCCTGTGCCGCCCGGTGGCGCCGTGTCAACAGCCAGGTGAGGCGCCGCGCGTCACTAGACGCGACTCCGCGGCCAGGGCCCTACCTGTGTAGCACAGCGCCCGCTTCTTCCTGGAGCAGGGCTCGTCGTTCCACTTGCCGGCGGCCTCCGGCCTCTTGATGTAGATTTCCACACAGTCCTGGTTGTTCCCCTTGTTGTTGGGCTCGTGGTCGGCCCAGTTTTCCGCCTCCGTCGTGAGAGGCTTTCCGGTTCCCACCCAGGTCCACGTACTGTTGAGCTTTCGGATCCCAATCCAGTAGTACGAGCTGTAGGGCGGTATGACGTCATTGAGGTAGGAGATTTCGTTTTTGTTCTGGATGGCCACCAAGTCTGTGAAGTGCCTCTGGCAGAACATCCGGGAGTAATTCCACGGGTACGCTTTGGTGGAGTAATTATAGGTCCATGCTGCCACTTCCTTCTGATTAGTTAGCTCTGCAGTAGAGAAGGACGAATACCACGTCAGCATCCTGGCCCAGAAGGATCTTAGGCACACATGGGGGGCGGGGGCGGTCAGAGAAATGCCTGACTAGATGAATGCTAAAACATGACTGTCTTAGGTCGAATGTGGTTATCTTAAGGAAGAAGAATGGTTTCCACAGTTCATTTAGCAGTCTATTTAAAGTTAATGTAGGAAAACGTCCTCTTCTGAAGATACAGGATAAATATGAGAACACAATAAAGGAGAGATGGTAGAAAACAGCGAAGAAGATTCTATGAAAATGGGAAGGGTATCTGGAAAGAATAGGGAAGGGCAGGAAGGTGGGTAAAATGGGAGTCAAATGATCAAGATGCCCTATGTGTCTGTGTCACTTCCCCAAGGTGAATGTATCTCAAACATGTACTATTATTTTTTAAGATGCTGTAATTGGAAGGGAGCTTAGAGATCATTGAGTTTACTCCTCTTGTTTTATAAATGAACTCCCACCTCCCTTCCTTTTATGTGACCTTGCCACGGTCCCTGTGCCTGGCAAGCCTGCCTCCCCTTCTGTCCTTGACCTGCCCAGGCAAGCTGGGTGTTTCTTCTGGGCTCTTTCTGCACCCCGTCTTGCCAGCTGTTGTACGGCCCCTTTCTGTGAGACAGCCCATCGCTGCTGGACTGCGGATCCCTGATGTTCTCTTTTTAAACCGGGGCCCTTAACACCGAGCAGAGAGCTTGGCAATTAGTAGATAAGTGTCTGTTGCATGAGTGACACCCAGCAGGTGGTGGCAGAGCCATGGTAGGGAGATCGGAATCCCAGTCTTGTGCTCACTGCACTTTTCTTGGCTGCTTCTTCTTGATAAATTATTCTGCTTCCTTGATGTCTGCTTAGTCACGTGTTTGAGAGGACCCTTCTTCATGAGTGTTTGCGATATATGAAGTAGAGAGTATGCCCTCAGTGTTTTGTTGTTGCAGCTTGTGGGGCCACAGCGGGGCAGGCAAGGCCAGTTCCCAAGTGAAGAACACAAGGTGAGCAATCGGGCCTGGAAATGACCCTCTTTCCTGTTTATAGAGCCTCGTTTCCATTTAGCCCTCTCCTTTGTTGCATGTATGGGAGTCGCTCATATTTCTACCGTCCTCACTGGTAAGTGTGTGGCATTGTTCTACCTTAAGATTTCATTCTGGTGTGGCCAGCGCTGCCTTAGGACCATGATAGATGTAGTTAATATACAGAAGAGTGTATTAATATGGTAGATCACAACATCTTCTTTGATCTCCAAGAGATTATTTTAAAGAAATTCGAGGACTGTTGTGGGTCCCCAAAAGCTTTGCAGGCCTGGATATTTCAGTTTGGTTCCGAAGCCTTTTCTAGCAGCATGGTAGTGTTGAGTGTGTTTTTGTCCTTGGGATCTGGGCTTGGACGGTTTTCCCCTGCTTTGTCATTGCCTGTAATCCTCAACTTCTCCCATTTGCTCTGGGCTCTACCCTAATTATTCAGGGACTGATGAAGAGTTAGCCGAAAACTTACCGGAGATGAGGACGCCGAACCAAAGGAGTTGGGCAGCTCCAAGGACCACTCCCTGGAACCTCGGACCCCCAGTGGCTTTTAGGCTGTTGGCCTGAAAGAAACAAAAAGCGCCCTTCCTTTGAGTACAGTCTGTGTATACGGCCCACATGGTCAAAAACAGTCACTTGGGAATCACTAGTTGAGATAATTTTAGCTTTTCCACTGGAAGGATGGCACAAGCCTTCTGCTTCTTCTTGGTGTCTGTTATGCCCCTAAATCCTTCCCCAGATGGACATGGTAACAAGCCTGAGAACAGAGCTCGCTTCTTCCTTCATAACAAGAATTTATTGTGTAACTACTTCACACTGCCATTATTTTTTCTTTAGAGATAGATTCTTTGTTTTAAATTGATTTTATGGGTACACTTTATTTACACATCATGATCGCAAATTGAGAGTTTGTACCAGAACACGGCAAAGCTTAATCCTCGTTTGAACATAAGGAAAACACTAAGCACAGGAATATGTCTATTGGCTGTCATTATTACCCAACAGTCTTCCTTTCAGAACTGGTGTGTCATACCCAAGAGGAATAAAAAGTTACAGTATCCATCTAGGAGTCTGTGAATATTGACTCTGATAAGGAAGCATGTCTTGTGTGCTTATAAGCTAGAACACTAGGGGCCAGGGATTTAACCCTATGCATCTAGCTTGCAACTTCAAGGTCATGAGTCCGATCCCTGGTACCAAAAAAAAAACAAAAAAGAGCTAGAACACTAATTGGCTGACCTATGACCAGCCACTGAAAATATCATATTATGGTTTATGGTGCTTGACGTTCATTTGTGAAATTCCTCTATGTGCATAATTTTAACAAGAGCACTTTCCCACTGAAACTCCCTGGGGTGGCTTGCCTTATCAGATCTGCCCCTGCCCTTCGGCACAGCCTTGGGGGTAGTGGCCCTAGGAGGCTGAGGAGCTGGGCCTCTGTTAAGTGAGTGTTCTGTTACAGCAAGAGGAAATGCCTCTCTGGGAGGAGCAGCCTGATCCTCTGCTAATCTCAATGCTGCCTGGCAGCACGGCTCAAACCGGAAGTTGCTAGAAAGGAGCCTGTGACAGGGTCGCTAGAACAACATCCTGCGCCCATGTAAACCTCCATGAAGGCCAAGGGTATATTTGCTGTTACTCTCCAAATGAGCCGAAAGTGTCTGCAGGGCGAGAAGAAAGCGGAGGGAAAGCAGGAGTGAGTGTTTTTCTCAGCCTTCTTCTCCAGAAGGTTTCCAGGTTAGCAAGAGTCCCCTGGCTTCCTGAATGCCAAGGAGCAGGACTCCTGTTCTGTTCATGCAATAGACCACAGCTTGACACTCCCGGGGTCAAACTGTGTACTCCTTGAGCCTTTGTCCATCTGTCCAAGTGCTGCCTGATTTTCTCTCCTGTTCCTGGAAGGAAGCATTCTTTACTTCCTCTCCTCCCTTTTGCCCTCTTTGCCCTTCCAAACTGCTCCTTGAACTGTACCACAAACATCTTAATTACCAAATCAAGTGAAGACTTCCCACCCTTGTCCTCCTTGCCTGTTCTACAGTAATCCTTGCTGTCGACCCCGCCCTTTGACTTGAAAGCTGCCAGGGTTCTTCTCTGGGTTCTTCCATACTATCCTAGCAGTTGTTCTGAGTCTTCCTCAAGCTTCTGCCTCAACTGGCAGAGGTAAGACTTTCCCTGGCTTCCAGCCTGCATAGCCTTATTTAATTCTCATTTTTCTCTTTCCCCTTAGCCTCTTTGTAGTCCTCTCTTTACCAGAGGCCCCAGTCAGCATCTTTGTATCTGACATCTCTCTCGAGTGAGTCATCCACAGCCCAGAAGCAGAGCAAACATCAGCTGTCAGGGACTCTTCAAGGCAAGGACTCTGAGGCAGGTCTGAATTGCTGTACATAGAATTGCATTACGTGGTAGATCCGATGCTTCATGCTTACTAAGCATGTTATGGATCTGTGGATGGATTAAAGCGTGAATGATGAATGCATGAATGAATGGATAAATGAATGACACAATAATGGCAAAGAAGATAGAAATGACACTAGGACAAACTAAAAAAATAAGTGGTAATTACATAGTGTTTTCCCATCATTTATTTCAGTAAGTGTTACTACTTTTTTTTTTTTTTTTTTTTGAGACAGGGTCTCGCTTTGTAGTTCAGGCTGGCCCTCAGCTCACTATGTAGCCCAGGCAAGCCTCGAACTCAACAATTCTCCTGTCTCTGCCTCCCAAGTGCTGGGATTACAGGCGTGAGCCACCACTCCTGGCCCTGTGGTATGTGGTATTGATTGCTAGTGGGTGTGAGTCACCACGCCCAGCATTCTATGTGGTTACCAGGATTGAACTCAGGACCTTGCACTTGCGAGGCAGGTGCTGGAACCACTGAGCTAAATCTCCGGCCCAAGTGTTGCTACTTTTATGGGGACCAGAATTCAAATGATGGAAACATGTGATTCCTTTCTTCAAGGAAGGTACACTCTCTTGAGAAAAAGACAATGAAACAACAATATACAATACTAACAGATATACAACAATACTATACAAGTAAATGTGGAAAATACAAGATAGTAATAAGTGCTACACAGAGAATTATAGGGGTTTTTTTTTTTTTTGATAGAGTGACTTACGTCAGACAGGGAGGTTAAGACACATTGCCTAAGGAGATGATGTTTAAACCAGCAGCAGAATAGCCAGAAAAATCCATCCAATGAGAAATAGAAGGAAGAGCATTAAAGGCAAATGAAAATGCTAGTTCAAAGGCTTTAATATGGTAGCAAAGTATGAAATGTTCAAAGAACATGAAGACATTAGTGGGGCTGGAATGAAATGACAAGGGGAGAAGATGACAGGAAGCTAGTTGACGGGGCATTCTAGGGACTGAGAGCCAAACCAGCAGGGAGATTTTATTCTAAGTGCAGTAAGAAGCCAGGGGTGGATTTTAAACAGAGAGTGCTGCGGTCTGAATTCTGCTGAGAATTGGGGCGTTCTAGCTACCTGGAAAGGTATTGAGAGGCTGATCATCCTGGGCTTCAAATTTTAGTCAGCAAGAGGAATTCAAATGCTAAGTTCTGAACAGAGAAGTGTCATAGCCAGATGCTTCTAACAGTGGATTTTAAAAATGAATTAAAACCCAGGTGTGGTGGTTCATGCCTCTAATCCCAGCACTCGGGAGGCAGAGACAGGAGGATTGCTGTGAGTTTGAGGCTTACCTGGGCTGCATAGTGAGTGCAGGGCCAGCCTGAACTACAAAGAGAGACCCTGTCTCAAGCTAAAGTAAAATAAAATAAAAAATTAAAATGAATTAAAAATAGTAAAGTTGAGCTTTCTAAGAAGGGGTTATTGCAATGGTCCCAGTAGGAATAAAAGAAATCCTGGAATAGGCTGGGGTCAATGGGGATGAAGAGGGGAGAAGATATGAAAGTTATGGGGGGAAGTAGAGCTCTATGATCCAATACAGTTATGTCTTTGAAATAGAGGAAGATACCAAAGAGAACAGAAGAGAGGAATTAACTGCTCTCGTTCATCTCAGTTGACCAATTCGGGATGATATGCGAAAAGATAAGGCCAAGTGACCTACATTCTTAGGTCACTACGACTGGAGTGTAGGGCAGGCTCAGACTCCTTCCTCTTATCTTCATCCTCCTCTTATCCTTGTTTTCCCCAACACAGAAAGCGCTGGTGTCAGTATTTGAAGGGGTGCTGCAGTACAGCCGAAAGAAGAGATGACTCAGCTATCAAACCTTCTTCCTTCTGGAGTTCCAAAGAAAGGTGTCCGACACAGAGATCTGTCTGGTGCCTCCCTACCACAAACAGCAGGAGTTTGGACTCTGAGTGTTTTCATTACTTGTCTCATTGCCGGGAGAAAATAGCCAACACCCACAAATAAAGGAGAGATTTATTTTGGCTCACGGTTCGAGAGGTTTCAGTCTATAGCTGGCTGGCTCCAAAGTAGGTGGTATGGCAGAGGAAAACTGCTCATGGCATTGCAGGCAAGAAGCAGAGAGAGAGAGAGATCAAGCAGGAGCCAGGAAAGGAGACGGATCCTCCTAGGTCAAGCCCACGGTAAACTACCTCTTCTGATGAGACCCTGCCTTCAATGGCCAGTCAGCTGCCAGCCCCCATAATCTAATCACCTTCCCAAAGCCCCACCTATGAGCGCAAGAGGCTCTTGGGAAATGTTTACCTGTCAACCATAACACTGGGCCTGTGTACGGTAGTTCTATAAATTGGGGGTAAAGTTGGAGGTACCCTAATAGCCTGGGTCTCGCCTAGAGCAACTTTTACTGACTTTCAAAGGCCTAATTATCTTTGGATCTCCTCTGGATCTCAAACGTCACTATAGTCCAAGAATTTTTTCTTTTACTTAAAAAATAGCTAACATTTATTAATCACATGTGCCAGAAGCAGACCCTATTTACTTTTCATACAGTTGTATTTAATTCTCATAATGAAGCTTTAAAGTAGGATGCTATTGGTGTATCTAATTTACAGAAGAGGAAAGCAAGTCACTAACTGAATAGATAAGAAATAGAAACCATGGGGAGAGTTTAGGCAAGTCCCTGCATGCCACGGCGGCTTTATTTGTAAAGTGGAACTAGCCTTGACTAAGAAGGATATTGGGAGGATCAACTTAGATAGAAAGTTTAGAAATGCAGTGTGATTCCAACTACCAAGGAAACTAAGGCAGGAGGATTGTGAGTTCAAGACCAGCCTAGTGTTAAACATCATGACAACCCAGAAAGAAAGAAGGAAGGAAGGAAGGAAGGAAGGAAGGAAGGAAGGAAGGAAAGAAAGAAAGAAAGAAAGAAAGAAAGAAAGAAAGAAAGAAAGAAAGAAAGAAAGAAAGAAAGAAAGAAAGAAGAAGAAAGAGAGAAAGAGATAAGAAAAGAAAGGAAAGACATACTTGCAAACTCCAATAGTCACTTCAGTGTAAAACTCCATGATTATTGCTGTTCCTCTCTTTCTGAGCCTTTATCTGCCAGAACCTGCCCAAACCTCTTCAAGTCACCCACTTCTCCCACAAAAAGAAAAATGAACTTACCATCTCCTCTGTGCCTCGGCTGGCTTTCTGCCTTCTGTCCAACCCAGACTTCTTATATAGTCTCTCTGCCTCCTCTCAGTGTCAGGCTGCTTACAAAAACTATTTCCTCTTCGCTTTCCAGAAATTCGTCGCCTTTCCCAAGAAGTCATGCCGTTGATAACACAGGGCCAATGTTGGCAACTTTGAAAGAGTGGTTGCCAAGAGTGCAGGGGTCACCCCATTCCACGGGAGATTGCCTGGAGACAGGGACAAATGTGAATCAACTCTGGACATCCCAGGCTGACCAGGCTGGGCAGGACCCACACCCGCAGGGGTCAGGTTTCCTTTGATTGAGATAGGAGTCCCAAATTAAGTTCACACATCTGGGACACTTATTTGTGTGAATTCCAGTTATTGTGAAATGTCAGTGAATGTTTATAATTCCAGCAGCCTTCTGAGGGAATGGAGCAAAAAACAGAAGCAAAAAATAACTGGGTAAAAAAGGGGAAAATCCACTCAAGGATTTTTTGTCACTCCAGGGAGATGGTTGAAATCCACCTTTGAAGTGACATCTAAGAGATACAGACCATGTGAAAGGAACTCTGGAAGCTTTCAGAGGAAAAAATCTAAAAATGGATCTGTTAGTATTGCTCTTCTCACAGAGTACGTAGCACTAAAAACTGTTGGCACGATGGGCTGTCATTAAACCTGGAAACGCCATGGGGTACACATTAGGTAGTTACTTAAACCCTCTGTACCTCTCAACTGTACTGGTACAAAAAAAAATACATACATATATATATATATATAATATATATATATTATATATTTATATATATATAGTTCACATAGTACTTAAAATAATGCCAGGCACACAGACTGTATGTGGTTATCACTATTAACTTTAATCAGACAGCAAAATCCATTATCAAGTTTTTAGTATTAAATGAGAAAACCTTAGCTCCAATTTTTCCTCTGGGGTTTAGAGTTGTGCAGTAATTGGTACTATTCCTCCTTCATTTCATGACTGTTACAGCTTACAAATTGACATTTCATGAACAAATTTTTTTTTTTTTTTTGAGACAGGGTCTCGCTTTGTAGTTCAGGCTGGCCCTGAGCTCACCATGTAGCCCAGGCAAGCCTCGAACTCAGCAATCCTCCTGCCTCTGCCTCCCGAGTGCTGGGATGACAGGCGTGAGCCACCATGCCCAGCACTGTGGTATGTGGTATTGATGGCTGGTGGGCGTGAGTCTCCACGCCCAGCATTGTATGTGGTTACTGGGGATCGAACTCAGGACCTTGCGCTTGCGAGGCAGGTGCCAGAACCACTGAGCTAAACCTCTGGCCCCATGAATAAATACTTTTTGGAGACAGAGTCTCTTTGTGTAGCGCAGACCAGTCCTGAACTTGAGACAATCCTGTCTGAGCCTCTGGAGGGCTGGGAGGACAGGTATGCACCATCCCAGCTGCCACGGGATAGATTTTCACATGGGATACGTTGGAAAGATCTGGAAAAAACTCTGAGGGTAAAGATTAAGGAGGGAGCGTGGAGCGGCATTTGAGTTTTAGGCTTGGGCACCGAGACAGAGGGGTTAGTTCTGTAGTAGAAGTAGAAAGGCTGGTGCAGGCGGTGGTCACGGGGGATGAGTGTGGAGAAATAAGGGAAGTGGAGCGAGAGGAAGGGCTGGGCATGTGTATGGCGGCAGAGGTGGGGTCCGGAGGCCGGAGCCAGAGCCAGACTGCCTGGCTCCACTGCCCTCCAGCACATGACTTGCCAGGTTACTGGTCTCCTATGATTCAGTCTCCTCAGCGGGCTGAGTACAGAGGGGACAGTAGTTACCAAACGCACAGAAGTGTGAGGACAATGAAATGAAGTCAGTCTTTGCAACAAGTACCTGGCACACCGTAATTGTAATATTAGCTAGTATTTTTCATAAAATTTGCCTCCATTCTCCTCTCTTCTACTTTGTACTCTCTAACCCCTGTTTGTCTTACTATTTTTTAAGTTCTCATAGAAGACAATAGAAGAGTGAAAGGTAGAATGATTGATTCTTAGGAATAATAAGTTTTTGAGTTCAAAAATACTTCTGGTAAATATGAGGAAAGCAAAGACTCCTAGACAGTACGTGTCAGCAAGATGGTACAGTAAAAGATACTCCCTTCAGTGGCCCCATAGGAAAACAAAATAGACAGTTATCCACAAAGTACAAGGGCCCCAGGAGAGCCCAAATGTACATTTTAAAATATCCAACACCATGTTGGAGCAAAAAACAGAGAATAACTGAACAGAAAGGTCATTAGTGAGGTCAACATATCAGGGATGCCCGAGCATAGCCAGGAAAAAGGAGAAGGAAAGAGGTATTAGTATGAGGCACGTGGCCACCCACCAAAAGGCAGAGTGGTTGAATAGATGAATGCTGCCTCTAAGGGGTACACTTCACCTTTAATGTTGTGTAAGACTCAAAGGGAAAGGATGCAAAAAGACTTTCTATGCCAGTGGAAGCAGCAGTAGAACAGAGGTAGCCACAGTTATAGCATATAAAGTAGACTTTAAAAGTCAAAAACTGGGGCCAGGGATTTGGCTCAGTGGTTCTGGTGCCTGCCTTACAAGCGTAAGGTCTTGAGTCCGATCCCTGGTGGCCACACACCACATTGCCAAGCATGGTGGCTCACGCCTGTCATCTCAGCACTCAGCGGGCAGAGGCAGGAGGGTGCTGTGAGTTCAAGGCTTGCCTGGGCTGCATAGTGAGCTCAGGGCCAGCCTCAACTACAAAGTGAGACCTTGTCTCAAAAAAAAAAGTGAAAGCTGTGAGACATAAAAGACAAAGATGATCATTTTACGTAAAACCTTGGATTGCAAGTCACTTGTTCTCTAAATTACCGTAAGGTTAATAAATTTCTAATAAATTTTAAATTGATAAATAGTGTCTAACAATAACTAGCAAATCACGCTGAATGTCGCCTGGTCACAACTGAGCCAATGGTCTTGCCCACCTCTGAGGTACTGTGTGTGATCATCTCCTCCCAATGGCAAGAGGTGATGGAGGATAGCTTGTCTGTAGAGGAGGAAGAAGGTGGAGGCATCCCTTACTTCAGATGAGGTTAGGGAGATGTAGGAAATGTGGGAAAGGGTGTAAAATTTTGTAGAAAAGTGCCACCTGAATATGGTTGTAGAGTGCAAGCAGTGAATCTGTTTAATGACAATCCAGGGTCTCTTTTCTGCAAAATCCTCAAAAGGAGGCAAAAACAAGTGCCACTGGATAGCTTCCTTGTTAAAAATGAATGAAAGGGCTGGGGATTTAGCTCCAGTGGTGCAGGACCAACCTTGGACGCACAAAGACCTGGGTTCGATCCCTGACACCGCAAAAGGAAAAATTAAAAAAATGAAAAAAATACTCCCTTGAGCCAATAGATAGCAGTGAGTCCATAATGATAGTGATACAATAGCCCTTCTATCTCTTGTCTACCTCACAAAGCCACAACTTTCAAAAGTAAATTTATTTATTAAATGTTTATTTTTTTATATTTTCTTCTTTATTTTTTATTTTATTACAATACAGATATTTCTTATTTAGTCACTCTTTGGACTTACTACTGAAGTGTACTGTTTGAACTTGCAACCTGTCACTCAGGTTTATGACCTGCATTTGAACTTAGAAGAAGACAAGAATGTAAATGGCAATGCAGTTTTATAGGAGCTTTTTCTACAGTACAGTACTGTAATTTGTAACTTTTTTTTTTTTTTTGGCAGTACCAGAGATCGAAACTTGGGGCCTTGTGCATTGGTGTGGTACCACTTGAGCTAAATCCCCAGGCCAGTACTGTAATTTTTGCTGGTTGTACTATACCATACGGTACTACAGTTTATGTTCTGTTGTACATGATAGTACTGCATGCAACAGTTATGCAAATAAAAGCAAAGTCATCATATTGGAGTTTCCTTTAACTGTTTCTTTGTTCTGAATGTTATAACATACATACTAAACACAACGCCTCATTTAGCAACCGGTTCATTCAGTGACCTAAAATGAGCATGTAACTAGGTCATTAAATGAGGAATGTCTGCATTGTGATCATTTTTATTTGAATTTTTTTTTTCTTTGAGACAGGGTCTCGCTTTGTAGTTCAGGCTGGCTCCGAGCTCACTATGTAGTCCAGGCAAGCTTTGAACTCAGCAATCCTCCTGCCTCTGCCTCCCAAGTGCTGGGATTACAGGCGTGAGCCACCACACCCGGCTTTATTTGAATATTTATGGGTTGTGAAATTAATCACCTCAGTTCTGTTATTCCTTATGGGGAAATTCAGTTTGATATACAAATGCTTTGGATTACAAGCATGTTTCTGGAATGAATTATGCTCCAAAACCAAAATTTTACTCTATAATGGTGAAACTGCAAGATAAATGGGATTAGTATGTACAGTGGACCCCTACCATTCATAGGGGTTACATTACTAGAGCACCTGTGAATTGTCAAAAACGATGAATTTCAGATATGGTCAAGATGACTATAAATATGTATTTTATAGAGTAAAGTCTAAATATGCTATGTTTCCCTATGTAATTTAACTCAATAAAATACTGTATTAATAAAACTTTAGGAGGTACAGGGCTTTTTGGTGGCATCTTGGGGATCTTAGGGCTTTAAGAAGAGCAAACTGAGAAGATTCCATAGTCAAGTGTAGAACAACCCGTTGTGACCTGAGAATGTGCATCTTCCAGAGATGGCTTACAGGGCAGCAGCCAATCAGCAGCAAAAAGAACTGAGTGAGGCTCTTGAGTTGGCTACCTGTAAACTCTGCCAAAAAAGCAACTGCAGAGACTGTTTTGTGGTTTCCATGAAATTAGGGAGGTTTTTGTAAACACAAATCTAGCAATGAACTCTGAACAGCGACTTTGCAGGAGTACACTGTATTGCAAACATAAACCAAAAATTTAATATATATGTATATATGCATATTATGTATGTATGTATATGTATATATACATATATATATATATATATACACACAGAAGAAGACTCTGATACCTCCTTTTTCTAGATGTGAAGTGAATATGGAAATAATAGGTGAGATGAGTCTCATAAATGTACAAGGAACATTCCACCTAATAGCAGCTCAAACTTTCTCAAGTACACATGGAACATTTTCCAAAATAAGTCATATGTTAGGCCACAATCCAACTCTTAAAGTGTAAAATGACTGAAGTCATTTAAGGTACTTTCCTAAAACAATTGTATGAAACTAGAAATCAACAATGAGGAATTTTTGGAAAATTCACAAATATGTGGATATTAAACCACATGTGACTGAACAACCATATATCAAAGAAGAAATTTTAAAGGAACATTTTTAATATTTTGAGACAAAAAAATGGAAGTGCACATGTTAAAGCATACATAATACAGCAGGAGCAATTCTGGGATAGCAGTTTATGGCAATAAAATTCTCCATCAAAATAGATGAAGAATCCTCAATAAACTAACATTACATTTCAATTAGTAAAAGAACATATAAAACCAAAGTTAATGGAAGGACAGAAATAATAAAAATCCAAACAGAAATAAGTGAAATTGAAGCCAGAAAAGCAGTAGAAGAGACCAATTAAACTTAAAAGACAAATAAGTCTTTAGCCACACTGACGAAAAAAGGGAGAAGACACTAATACAATCTGAAGGGAAGGGCCAAAGATTTAGCTCAGTGGTTCTGGCCCCTGCCTAACAAGCACAAGGCCCCCGTTTCGATCCCGGGTAACCACATACAACAATACCGGGCGTGGTGACTCATGCCCACGGACAATCAGTACCACATAGCACAGTGCTGGGTGTGGTGTCTCTCACCTGTCATCCCAGCACTCAGGAGGCAGAGGCAGGAGGATTGCTGAGTTCGAGGCTTGCGTGGGCTACATAGTGAGCTCAGGGTCAGCCTGAACTACAAAGCGAGACCCTGTCCCCCCCAAAAGAAAACCCTAAAGTGAAAAACAATATAACTGATACCACAGAAATACAAAGAAGCATAAGAGATTACTATGAACAGTAATATACCAACATATAGGTTAAGTCTAGGACCTTATCATTTCACTGCTGTATTCTACAAAAGAGGTCAATAACTGATAGCAATTCTTTTCAAGATCTAAAATGAAGAGAGGTGGGGGCTGGGGATTTAACTCAGTGGCACTGCATCTGCCTCACAAGAGCAAAGTCCTGAGTTTGGTCCCTGGTACAAATAAAATTTTAAAATAAAGTAAAATAAAAAGAGGAATGAATATTTCCAAACTCACTTTATAAGGCCGGTATTACTCTGATACCAAAACCAGACGGGAGCACTACAAGAAAATTGCACATTAGAATCTCCAATAAACATAGATGCAAAACTCCTCAACAAAACACTAGCAAACCAAATTTAACAGGAAATTAAGAGTATCATTCTCCATGACCGAATGGTATTTATCCTCGGGATGCAAGGATGGCTCAATGCACGCAAAGCAGAATATTACTCAACATGTTAACAGAACAAAGGACAAACACCACACCACACTATCATCTGGATAGATGCAAAAAAGGCATTTGAAGAAGTTTAACATCCTTTCATAGTTACAACTGTCAACATGTTGTGTACCTCAACATGGTAAAGGCTGTAGATCACAGACCTAAGCTAACATTATACCTAAACATAAAAAACTGAACGTTTTTCCTGTAAGATCAGTCATAAGAGAGCTGGAGCTGGGATGATTTTTGTCGAAAGATACAAAATTTTAGTTAGGCTGGAAAATAAATTCAAGAAATCTGTAGTACAGATGACTGTATTTAATAACAATGCATTGTATATTTAGACATTACTGAGAATAGATTATAAGTATTCTTACCACAAAAGTGTTAAGTATGTGAGGTAATCGATATGCTGCTTAACTTAGTAATTCTATAAAGCATAACTATGTCAAACCATCTACACACACACGTAAATATCAGTTGTATACACAGGAGCACCCACATATTCACCAACAAAAAGAAAGAAGAAAGAAAGAAAAATGGGGAAATACTATGATTTTGTTAAAAGCTGTTAAGGCTGAATAACATTTGTCTCTGTGGATATGATTATGTAGATGTTTAGGTTGTTTTTAATCATGTTAACTTAAAAACATGATATAATTCTAACATGATTTAATTAATAGTGTTAAGTATTTGTTCTGTGTATATTTGCTTATCTTTTTAGGTTATACCATAAATTCCCGGAGTGCACAGCCCCTTTCTTGTATTAATCTTCCATCTCCAAAAGTGTTACGAGGGCAAAGAGATCCTCATCAAATACTTGTTGATTTATTGACCCATGTTGACCTGTTGATTTATTAACCAAAGTATCAACAAAGTAGACAACAAAGTGCCCTCCCAGCCTCCTCTCTGAATTCTGTGTGTCTGATTATGCCAGAGATGTGAAGGGCCCGGGCTTTGCTACGTTACATGTGTTTCACAGGTATCTTCTGCTACCCATTAAATCAGAGCCAGCTGACCCCTCAGAAATTTCCTGCATAATGAAATTTCCTGCATAATGAGTTTTCCCTTTACTCAGGGAAAACTAGAGAGATTTTGGGGGGGCTGGGGATTTAGCTCAAGTGGTACTGTGCCAGCCTTGGATGCACAAGGGCCAGAGTTCGATCCCCAGTACCGCAAAAAAAAAAAAAAAAAAAAATCAAAGAGAGATTTTGGTTAGTAGGTTATACTGTCGCAGGAAACCTGATCACAGTAATGCCACAGGGAACCTAACTGCGTTAGCTGAGATCCGAGTTGGTGCGAGCCCCCTCCCAATATGTCACAGAAATAGAATTGGAAATGATAGTACCCCAGGTTTTAGCTAGACATTTATTTGCTCTGTGGAGCCTGGTTCCTTGAATTGCTAATCGACCCTCTCCTAGAAGATTCCTCCCTGCTGACTCCCAGCAAACCTGGGTTGAACAAAAGGTAATCTCTTGGTCTTCTTCCCAGCCTCCTCCCCTTGCTCACTAGATTCACTACTTCCCTGAAAAGTAACTACCCGGAACCATGGAAACTGGCTAGAGCCTGAGAAGGTCCTGCTGGCCTGCATGCATATCTGGAAAAGGCTGTGATTGTAAATCAAGGTGTTACCCCTCCCTGTTTCTTTAAAAACCACCGGAAAAACTGCAAAGGGGGTCAGTTAAACTGAGCGGGACTCGTTTACCTCCTTGGCTGACCTTTGCTAGCGAATATACTTCTTTTCTTTACCCAGGTTCTGAGTCTCTCAAGTACTTTCCACCCCCTTTTGCCATAACAATACAACGGCAAGTTATAATTTTTAAAAGAGGTTTTTTCCTCTTATTGTTGATACATGTCCATTACGAGACAAATGAAACCACAAAGAGCACAAAGAAGGAGAAAGGTCATGCGTAGGACTCTCACCTCTTGTTATGGGTTGGGTCTAGATCCCCTCCCCCAGCCTCCTGTGGTCACAGGCTTGATACAGAGTGTGTGAAAGTGGGACTGATTCATGGTGCAATGCTGGGCTCAGGCGCACTAGGATTAGGGGTGTGAGTGCCGCCCACCCTAAAATGTCTGAGTAACATAAAAGGCACAGGGAGACATTCTTCTCTCTCCCCCTGTGCCCCCCTCTCTCCCTTCCTCCCTCCCTCTTTCTGCCTTTGCTGCCTCGTGTGCACCATGTTGTTCCCCTCTGAAATGCTCGTTTTTCATCTGAGCGTTGGAGCCAGCCGACTATGGACTAGAGCCATTATGAGCTATAAACTAAATAAACCCGTCCACTTTTTTGATTTTTTTTTTGGAGGGTGGGTAACAGGAATCAAATTTAGGACCGTGCTTTTTCGAGGTCGGCGCAGTGCCACTGAGCTAAGTCTCTGGCCTCTCCCCTTCCCTTAAGTGTCAGGTATTTTGCCTTAGCAATGAGAGAAAATTGACTAACAAACCAGTGAAAACAGGAATCACATTGTACGTTATTTTTAAATCTTATTTTTCATTCATTGACCTTAAACCTCTGATGTGATGTATCTTAAACATTTATGATGTTATGATATTTTTTTTTCATTCATTCATTCTTTTGGTTCTAGGGATCGAACTTGGTACCTTGCCATTGTGAGGCAGGCACCAGACCACTAAGCTAAATCCTCAAGGCCTTATAATATTTTAAAAGTCTTATTTCTGCTCTACATATAACAAAAACTCAAATACATGGTAGATATAAGTATGGATATAGAGATGGACATATATAGATATACAGACATGTTTAGATATAATGTAAAGGTGATGAATGAAGGTAAATTCAATCTCCACGTGGCTTGAATGTCCTCATCCATGCTTCCCGGAGAAATGGAGCCCGGGCCTGTTTGCCTGAAATGTCTGTCCCTTTCCCAGTGTTCATTCCATCGTGGACAAAGATGCCAGCTTTCCTTACATAGCTGTAAGAATATATCTTACATGAACATCACGACCTTTTATATCTTCCTGTTGGACTTCTATTTAAGTTGGTCTGTGGCATTATGTGTAAGCATTTCTTCTCTCTATCTTTATTCCCCACTCTTTCAAAGGGAAGGAAAGGAAAGAAAATTGGTCAGCTCAGCCGAGGTCCCGAGCAGTAAGCATGAGCTTTCACAGGACTGCCCACCACATAACCTTAAATAGAAATAGAATTATCAGACACCGTCTATACTTCCACTTAGCCTCGCTGAGGAACTAACTTGTTCGCTTCACACATTTTTGTAAGTATCTGCTCCCATGTATAATCTAAACTATGCTCTGGGACTAAATATGAGTGAGAGACAGTCCTTGTTCTGAAGGAGCTCAGTGACCAGGGGAAGCTGGCTGTGGCGGCACATGCCAGGAACCCTAGTACTCTAGGATGCTGAGGCAGGGAGGGTCACAGTGCAAGGACAGCCTGGGCAACTCAAAGACTTGGTGAGGCCCTGTGTCAAAAAAAAAAAAAAAAAGAAGACTATGGAGATACAAGGATATAAATAGTATGGTGGGGGTGATGCAGCCTTGTGTGAAACCCACACAAGGAAATCTATGGTCTTGGTGGCAGAGGAAGTGGAGCCGTGTTTGGAAGAGTGTTGGAGGAGATGACCGTGGCTATGAAAGAGAAGAGCCTTTTGCACAACTCAGTGGTCTCACACACACACACACACACACACACACACAGAGAAAATGCTTTGAACTCAACAGGTGAATTAGGAAGGTGACAGTATAGTCACCTTTCCAAGATCTTATTATTTGGGCTCTTTGAGAACTAGTACAGGGTGTCAACTGTGGGGTCTTCAGGGACACCACCAACCATTTCAGAGAAGGACCAAAATTAGCTTTATTGCGGACAGCTTCAAGGGATTCAAACAGCTTTAAAGCATCTACTTGAAGTTTATACTCATTTTATACTTTATATTTCTGTGGGAGAGGAAACAGCAGCTGTAGTCACAGTCAGTGGAGAAATAGTCACTAATCTAAGCATAACTACATAAGCAAAAGGGCAATGAAGGGGGAGTGGGAGGTTTGGCAGGGGTTTTCTTACTTTCTTGTGTGTGTGTGTGTGTGTGTGTGTGTGTGTGTCTGAGACAGGGTCTCGCTTTGTAGTTCAAGCTGGCTCTGAGCTCACTACATAGCCCAGGCAAGCCTCGAACTCAGCAATCCTCCTGTCCCTGCCTCCCGAGTGCTGGGATTACAGGCGTGAGCCACCACGCCCGGCACTGTAGTGTGGAATTGATGGCTGGTGGGCGTGAGTCTCCACGCCCAGCATTGTATGTGGGCACTGGGATCGAACTCACGACCTTGAGCTTGCGAGGCAGGTGCCGGAACCACTGAGCTAAATCTCCAGCCCATGTTTTTTTCTTTTCTTTTTTTTGGCAGTACCAGGCATCAAACTCGAGCCCTTGTGTTTGCACAGTAGGCTCAGTGCCACTGAACTAAATCCTACGCAGGGCTTTCTGAGATTCCCTTGCTCTAGTGTGGCTGCAGTACAGTAGTGACCATAGTTGCAGTATTTCTCACCAAGCATAGTTACAGGGTTAACCCATAGTTGTCCAGTTTTACACTGGAAGACAGATATCACCCTGCCAAAAGGCTGTGATAATCACAGATAGGCTCTTACCTATTGTAGGGTACTCAAAAGTGTTAAATAAGTGACTGTTCATAAATGAATACATTAATAGATTCTTTAAAACCTATTGAAGTTAGCAGAAATTGCTATATTTACATTAGTAAGCAGTTATTCTTGGGCCAGAGCCTGTGCTAAACATTTTAAAAGCTATGTTTCATTTAATCCTTATAATTTCATGGAGCAGGTCTTATCTGCACCAACTGTTCCGTCTCTCTGAGATCACCTGTAATCTCAGCACTCTGGAAGGCTGAGGCAGGAGAATGGTAAGTTTGAGGCCAGTCTGAGCAATTTAGAAAGACTCTATCTCCAAAAATAACTTACAAAGAATTAGAGGTATTGCTCAATGTTAAAGCCCTGGGCTTAATCCCCAGTATGAAGTTGGAGGATGGATTGTTACAATGTACTTTTATTAAAAAAAAAAAAAAGGAAGAGTGGAAGATTAGATGTTTTGTCCAAGGTGACACAGCTAATAAGCGGAGAAGATAAGATTCAAATTCAAGTGTACCCGATACATCAACTATACCAAAGTGTGGGGCTTTTCATTAAAGTCCTTAAAGAGAGGTTACTGAAAAGAGAAGACTGTATGATTCCTCTTTATTATCTGGAGGGTCTTCTATGGTAGAAGTCTCTGATAATTAAGACAAATTAATAGTAAAACTAAATCAAACTACTTCCATGTCGGAAGTCCTGCATCACATTTCAAGGCAAGGTCTTCTTATTAAGTTAACCTTGGGTTAAAATCACCATGAGCACGAAGGAAAGTTTGTGTTAGTTGTTGCCA
This sequence comes from Thryonomys swinderianus, assembly GCA_004025085.1. Lineage (NCBI taxonomy): Eukaryota > Metazoa > Chordata > Mammalia > Rodentia > Thryonomyidae > Thryonomys > Thryonomys swinderianus. The sequence continues at coordinate 43,191 of PVIC010002170.1, forward strand.
GGGAATATGTTCTTTTATCTGGAAATGTCTGGCAAACATGAGACATGCCCTTATTCAGAGGAGAAAAGGCACGGTTGGATTGGAAAAGGACTAGGCTAGTATCTGAGTCTCCATATAACCAACAAATGGAAAATTATTTGGCTCAGGGCTTCCTGTAACCTTCCGAGTTAACTTGCCCTGCCATTTCCCATATAGAAGAGATTAAAGAGGTGGTAATATTTCCATAACACAATTTGTTGTAGATTTTTTTATCTATGCAGGGGGAATCTTACCTCTAATGACAGTTATTGCCAGCTTTCTGCAGTTACTCAATTTCTTTTTTAAAAATTGAATTCCTTACTGGTACATTTTATATACAGATCATGATCATACTCAATATTGAGAATTTGTACCACTATATGACATGACTTAATTCTCATTTTTTCCCATTCCCCTACCTGCCCTACAACCTCCACCCCCTATATACATATGCTTTGTTTCCTTTGTTAACATATTTTTTCTTTTGTTTCATTACCCCTACCCTTTGAATATTTTCTATCATACATTCTAGAAAGTTATTCATTTCTTTACAAATACATCCCTGAGATTACAAATAGATTTTATATTTGTAGAAATATACATAATATTTTTCACTGGAATACTTTTGACAATATTTGATGGAAAATGTATCCAGTGAAACTCACTTAATGAAGCAAATTATAATTGATATTAAAAATGACCCTCCTATTCTCTGTTGTTTCTCTTACTGTGTTCTAGAAACAAAAATAACCACATATGAGAGTTAAAAATACTAATTTAGCGTTTTGAGGCTCCTGTGGTTCGGGAGAGTTTCCTCCAGTTAAACATTGTTTAAGATGCATTTTGTTTTATTTTGGTGTAGATGTTAGTGTCTCTCTTTTGTTATTATTATAATTGGTATAAAAGTCTTTGGGGGCTGGGGATTTAGCTCAAGTGGTACCGCGCCAACCTTGGACACACAAGGGCCTGAGTTCAGTCCTTGGTACCAAAAAAAAAAAAAAAAAAGTCTTTGGATATTGCCCCCAGATTTCTAGCCAGAAAAAGAAAATAAATGGGAATATATCGAACAAAAAGCTTTTATACATTAGAAGGAATGATCTGCAAAATGAAAAGGTAGCCTAGTTGAGAGAAAATACTTGAAAACCATTTATCTGATAAGGGATTAATCCTATCCAGGATATATAAGGAACTAATAAAATGGGCAAAATACCTTGGTATGACAGATTATTTTTTGGTATTTATGTACATTATTTTTGTCAGGTTAGAAGTTGAACAACTTCAGACTAGACAGGACTTTCGAAGAGAAATTAATTTTACATTGTACAAACTTTGGGTATATCTTGGTCCTCTTTTTCTACTAGTTTGAGGTTCAGCATTAGATTGTTTGAGCGCACTTTGTTTTCCTACTATGGGCATTCACTGCTATGAATTTCCCTCATAGAACTGCTTTCATCCTGTCCCATAAATTCCTGTGTGTTGTATTGGCATTATCGTTTAATTGTAGAAACTATTTAATTTCTCCTTCAATTTCTTCTGTGCCCCATTGATTCTTCATGAGAGTATTGTTCAGTTTCCACGTGTTTGTGAGGATCTTGGAATTTCTTTTGCTACCAAACTCCAATTTCAAGGCACTATGGTCTGACAGTATACAGAGGACAACTTCAGCTCCTTTACATTTACTTAAACATGCTCTATGAACTAGCATGTTTTCTCTTTTGGAGAATGAACCATGAGCAGCTGAGAGGAATGTATACTCTGACTTTATGAGGTGAAATACTCTGTAAACATCTATTAAGTCCATTTGTTCAAAAGTTTGGTTCCTCAATGGAGGAAAGATAACCTCTTTAACAAACGTTGCCAAAACAACTGGCTTTCAACTTGCCAAAGATTAAAGATCTATCCCTTTCTCCATGTACTAAACTAAAGTCAAAGTGAATTAGAGGCCTAACTATTAAAACAGAAACATTAATAAATAGGAAGTAAATAGGACACACGTAAAAACCATATGTATTCTCTAGTATGAAAAACTGACGGTGTACATGAGTGCAAAGTATATGATGGGTAATGTGAAATAGAAAGAAAATGTGCGAAAGGAAATGAGAAAGGGCTGGGAGAGGAAAGTAAAGAAGGGAAAGAAAAAATTTGATAGTAAAAGAAAAGGAAACAAAGCTTCTATTATAGGCGGTGGGAGAAGATTGAGCATCAAGATGTGTCACGTACAGGTACAAATTCTCAGTGTTGAAGGAGATCATAATGTATGTATAAAATCAACTTTTTTAAAAAAAGGAAGTCTACATTTCCCCTCATCACACCCCCAAAACCTACCTGTGCATACGCTTTATGTCATGTACTGTTTCAATTATAATGAAAATATGAATTAAATGAATATGTTTTGTTTTCTTTTTAATAAATATCTGCCCTAATTGTATGTTCCTAGGAATTACATTTTATGCGGAGTCTGAAATGCAGACAAATACATGGTAGAAGTGCATGTAGGCTGCTGCAGGCTCTATAAAGACAGAGACCTTTCATCTGGGTGACAAAGATCCCTTGTGCCCACGACCATTGCTGCTGTCATACTGGGCCTGATTGTCAGGCTCTCTGATGAGCTGCAAGTTTCTTGGCTGCAGGAGTGCTGTCTTTTTGTTCATATGTTCCCTGATCCTTACCATACTTACTCAATTCAAACTCACGTTTTAACAGATTCACGACAGTTGAGAGGTCCTTTCCTGCAGTGAACTTTCTACCCCAGGCAGTGCTGTACTCTGTGCCTGTGACAAGCACCAGCCCACAGCCTGTGTGGGATTAATGCCTTGTTAGCCTAGCATATAGTGCCCTTGCATTCCACGGCCAAATCGCTGTGTCTCCTCTTCCCATCACATGCAAGACGTGGATGTTATCCACCACACATGTTCACTGGAACAAAAACTCAGTATGACTCAAGAAGTACTAAATTTCTTTTCAGGTAGACATGGAGATGTATTTTTGGACATGCTTCCTACTCAATATCTCTGCTTTAAAACTGAGATCAAAGGGAGTGTCTTCAAGAGAATACAGGTTGCCCCAGCAGCAATAGGGATAGAACAAAGGCAACTTGAATGGTACTTACCCCTGGCCTTGGTGCCTCAGAGTGAGTCCTGTAAGTGGATAAGGAATTTTGGACTGTTTCACATGTCACACATTTGCTTAAAAATTGCTTCCTTGTTTTTTAAATATCTTGACAATCAAAAAAGTAGAAATATATATAAACTTCAACTAGGTCATTAAACAATTGGTTGTAATAAAATAAACAAGCAAATAGCCACTGTATAAAATCACTTAGCGGGAAGTAATCAAATCAAGTCCAATTTTTAAACCTCAAATAATTCTATGATCCTGGTTCCTGACAAGATGGCATTGTCCTACCAACAGGAATAATAGCCTCCTAGGGATTTGCTTTCCTTTGAACCGTAAAAAGGCAGGAAAAGGCGTCATTAGAGATTTGGATTTAGATAACTTGTTTGCACTTAAAACTCTGCCTCATTAAGTTATGTCTTTCTAGAACTGCAGTTTGTTTGACTCTGTCATTACAATTAAAATGTTTTATAGATCATATAAAAACAAATTTTGATAAGAACACTGATCTTAGTAGCTGACATAAAAGTAACATAATGTAGTCTTCATGAAAGTCTTACCACATGGAGAGTCATAAAGAAAAAGTAAAAATCATACACTATACCACTCCCTAAAGACAATCACAGCTAACATGCCAGTACACTTTCAATTTTTTTAGTATGTGTGCTGCCGAAGTGAGCACTCTTTCAATTTTTTTGAATATGTAAAACCATAAATATATTCTAAGAAAAATAAATTCTTTATTTTTGTATTTTAGTTTTCTAAAACTAAACTGTATATTAAAGGTATGTTTTTATGTTAATAAATGTAGATCTATGTCATCCTTAATAATGGTTGCATATTCTTGCATTGTTTAATGCACCGTAATTTATTTATAATATTCCATATTGATAAAAATCTTGCTGCTTGGGCCGGAGATTTAGCTCAGTGGTTCTGGCGCCTGCCTCGCAAGCACAGTGGTCTTGAGTTTGATCCCAGTAACCACATACAATGCTGGACATGGAGACTCACGCCCACCAGCAATTAACACCACATACCACAGTGCCGGGCGTGGTGGCTCACGCCTGTAATCCCAGCACTCGGGAGGCAGAGACAGGAGGATTGCTGAGTACGAGGCTTGCCTGGGCTACAGAGTGAGTTCAGGGCCAGCCTGAACTATAAAGTGAGACCCTGTCTCAAAAAAAAAAAAAATCTTGCTGCTTATGATTTCTGGTTACCATAAACAGCACTGGAAATGTCAGAACATTTTGACCCTCTGTTGTGCAGCCTCATGTCTAATAGAAATAGGGCTGGAGATTCCTGGGCCAAGGAGCTATCTTTGCCTGTATTTTTTTCATAATTTCTCTAGAAAAATTAATAGTGGATTTACTAAGCTAAAGTGTACATGCACTTAAAATTTTGACAGATGTAAAAAAAAAATTTTTTTTTGACAGATGTTATTTAATTATGCCCAAAATAAAACTCTAAATTTGAACTCCTTCTGAGAGTTCCTATCCCCCATTTTGCTCTAAAACTCAAATAGTCAGTTTCAAGAAACTTGTCCAAGATGATAAACAACAGCAAAAAAATGTCATTTTTCTAATCTTTATAACTTAGCTTGGTAGGGAATTTACCCAATATGTAATATTTTGAAAAGCACCACAACAAATTAAGACATTGCATAAAGGTGTTCTTAGATGTCATTTCCTTTTTTTTTTTTTTTTTTTTTTTGAGACAGGGTCTCGCTTTGTAGTTCAGGCTGGCTGTGAGCTCACTATGGAGCCCAGGCAAGCCTTGAACTCAGCAGTCCTCCTGCCTCTGCTTCCCGAGTGCTGGGATTACAGGTGTGAGCCACCACACCCGGCTCACTATTTTATTTTTTAAAATATTTATGCTTTGAGCTTCTCATGCAAGAAGTTATGCAATACTTAAGCTTGTGTGTCTGACTTATTTCACTTAGTATTATTGAGATGCACTCACTTTCCTGCAAATGATTCCCATTTATCTGTCTTAATGGAAGAATAGTGCTCAATTGTGCATAAATACCACATTTTCCTTATCCATTCATCTGTTGATGGACATATAGGCTGCTTCCAAGGTTTAGCTATTAAAAATTGGGCTGCTATAAACTTGGATGTACATGTATCACTATGATATAACATTTTTAAGTCTTTCAGGAAAACATCTAGAAAGAGAAAAGCTGGGTCAAAGGATTTTCTAATTTTAGTTCTTTCGGGAAACTTTATACTGACTTCCATAGTGATTATACTAATTTACATTCCAACCCATGATATAGTGGATTCCTCCCCCCGACACACACCCAGCTTCTCAGCACTTGTTAATTTTTGTATGATGGCCATTCTTTCTGGAGTAATATTGAATTTCAGTGTTTTTAAAAATTAATTTATTGGGCCAGAGGGTTAGCTCAGTGGTTCCGGCGTCTGCCTTGCAAGCGCAAGGACTTGAGTTCGATCCCCGGTAACCACATATAATGCTGGGCATGGTGGCTCACGCCTGTCATCCCAGCACTCGGGAGGCAGAGACGGGAGGATTGCTGAGTTCGCGGCAGCTTGCCTGGGCACCATAGTGAGCTCAGGGCCAGCCTGAACTACAAAGTGAGACCCTGTCTCCAAAAAGCAAAAAAAAAAATTTAATTTATCTACTTTTTTATTTTTTGGTATCGGGGATTGAACTCAGGACCTTATACTTACAAGGCAGGTGTGGTGCCACTGAGTTAAACCCCTAGCCCTCAGTGTTGCTTTAGTTTTCATTTTCTCTCGTGGCCAGTGATGTGGAACATTTTTTTCAGGCATTTACAGTTGCCCTTTCTAAAAAATTTGTTTTATTTTGGGGGATCTATTTTTTTGAGTTCTCATTAGTCTTCTGTCTACGATGTATCTGGGAAAAAGTTTTCTCACTCTGTAGACTGTCTCTACCTTGTTGGTTGTTTGCTGTACAGAGAATTTTATTTTGATATAATTTCATTTGTTGGTTCTTGATATTATTTCTTATGCAGTTTGAGTTCTGTTCAGAAAGTCCTTGCCGACATGTATGTCTTCAAAATTTTTTATTTCCATCAAATTAGGTATTTCTGTTTTAAAACTTAGGTCTTCAATCCATTTTGATTTTAATTTATTACATGGTAAAATATAGGGGTCTAGATTCAGTCTTCTGCGTGAGGTTAACCAGTTTTCCCAGCACCATTTCCTAGAGGCTATTTTTCCTCTTGTATATATTTTTGGTCTCCATCAAAAATCAAATAGTTACATATACTTGTGGGTTGTTTCTGCATGCACTGTTCTGTTCCATTGATCCTCATGTCTGTTTCTGTGCTGGTACAAGCTGTTTTTATCATTGTATCTTTGTAATACAACTTCACATTTGGATTGTGATGACTCCTACTTTGCTGTTTTTACTCAGGATTGCTGTTGGTATTCTGGGTCTCGTGAATTTTAGGATTTTTTACTATAGTTCTGTGAAGATTGCTGTTGGAATTTTGATTGGGATTGTGTTAAGTTTCTCCATAAATTTTGGAAGTGTGGTCATTTTGACTATATTGACTTTGCCTATCCAGGAACAGAGGATATTTTTCAATTTTCAGTATAGTTTTCAGTGCAGAGGTCTTTTACTACCTTGTTAGATTAATTCCTAGGTATTTAATTTTTCTCAGTGCTCTTGTGAATGTTATTTTCCCCTAATTTCTTTTTCAGTGAGTTATTAGTGTACAAGAACACCATTGATTTTTGTGTGTTGATTTTTAATGTATCCCACTACATTAATGAATTTGGTTATTTAATCTTAAGAGTCATTTGATGGATTTTGGGTTATCTTCTATATAAAAAATCTTGTCATCTGCAAATAACAATAATTTGACTTCTATCCTTCATGTATCCCTTTTATTTCTTTCTCTGACTAACGTTTTAAATACAACATTGAACAAGAGATAGTGGACATCCTTTTGTACCTATATTTGTTATAGGGGTTTTATCTTGAATGGTTGCTAAATTTGTCAAAATCTTTTCTGCATCTACTGAGATGAGCATGTAATTATTGGTCTTGCTTCTAATTATGTTATGTATTAAATTTATTGATTAGTGTGTTTTGAGTCATCCTTGCATTCCTGGCATGAAGCCTATTTGGTCATGTGTATGACTTTTTGGGTGATTTATTGTCTGCCAATCTCTTGTTGAGGATCTTTGTGTCTTTGTTCATTAGAGAAATAGGCCTGTACTTATCTTTTTAGTTGAATCCTTGTCTGATTTTGGAATCCCAGGTAATGTCCAATTGCTGGAATGAATATAGAAGTCCTTTTTCCCTTCCAATTTCAATAAAGAGTTTGAGGAGTGACACTGAAGATCATGTGGAATTCAGAAGTGAACCCATCATATCTTTTATTTATTCAGTAGGTTTTTATTTCTTTCGTTCTCAATTTTCTTGCCTACAACAGGTTGTTCAAAGTTTTTATATATTTTTTTTCAATTTTAGTAATTTGTACATGTCTAATTGACAAGGTGGACACACGAAACTTGAGAGGCTTTGTGCCAGTAGACCTGCTTTATATGAAATATTAAAAGAAGTTCATAAGGGAGGAAGAAAAAGAGGAAAACTAGAAAATAGATAAGAGAACTAACTAAATAAATGAATCTTACACGCTCATGGTTAGGAAGACTCCATACTATCAAGATGTCAGTTCTTCCTAACCCAATCTATAAATTTAGTGTAATCTCAAACAAAATCCTAAATTACTGATGAACTGATTTTTACAGTACAAATGGGGCAATAGGCTAAATAGTTGTGTCTCCCTTAAATTCATGTCTTAAAATCTGACCCCTAAGGTAATAATATTAGGAAATGGTGCTATGGATATGTTAATGTCACTTATACCTTTATAAAAGATATGTCCAAGTGCTTAGCTTACCCTTCCACAATCAAAGAACGTAGCTAAAAGCTGCCATTTGTAAACCAGAAAGTGAGCCATCACCAGATGGTAAATCTTTTGGCCTTTGATCTTGAGGCCTTGAGATTTGTGAGAAATAGAGTTGTTTTGTTTATAGGGCACCTAATATTACATATTTTGTTGTAGCAGCACAACAAAAAATGGAAAGACGGAAGACACAGGATGACAAAGAGAACACTAAAGGAGAGCACCGAAGTTAGAGGATGAGTTGTCTCTGACTTCTTGGCTCATTACAAATCAGTGAATGTAGTCTGGTGTTGGTGGAAGAGCAGATGGATAAATCAGTAAAGTGGAACTAGAGCCCAAAAATAGACCCTGTAAACATAATTATGTGATCTTCGATAAATGAGGGAAAGCAATACAGATGCTTAAACATAACTTTTAAATAAATGATGTTGGGACAACTGGATATTCACATGCAAAAAAAATCTAGACATAAAGCTGACACCCTTCACAAAGTTTAACTAAATTTAACTAAAAGATAAAAGGATAAACCTAACTGATGTTGGGCTTGGTGATGGCATTTTGAGTAAAATACCAATAGGCTAACCCATAGAAGAAAATAATTGATGAGTCAAATTTCATAAAATTTTTTTAAAAACTAAAAATTAAAACTTCTGCTCTATGAAAGATGATCTCAAAAGAAGAAGACAAGCTGTACACTGGGAATAGATATTTGTAAGAGACAAATCTGATAGGCAATTTTGACCAAAAATACACAAACTACCACACAATATGTCATCAGGGAAGTGGAATTTTTAACTTAATAATACTTGTTGAAGCAGTACAGTACCAGGTACAGTACTAGACACAGTATCCCCATTGTGATAATTAATCATGATATGTCGCATTGATTTAAGTAAGAACCACTTGGCAGTTTAGCAAAGGTCTAAGTGTGTCTGTTGGGTGACTGATCTGGAGGCTGTCAATAGGGAAGGATGACCCACCGTGGATATGGGTGGCACCAACAAATAGCCTGGTAGCTTGGAAAGAATAAAAAGGAAAAGAAGAAAGTTTCTCTTTTGTTCTCTGGAGGAGCTCTGGTCATTGCCATGACCTTTATCAGTTAATCCCCAGTTCCTTCTCATGCAGACTTTTCAGCTTTCTAATGGAGACCGTTCAGTTTTCTGACATGGGAGTTGCACTGGACCCTGCAGTCAGTGCCCAGCCTTTGACCTTCAGTTGGGCCCTCCAAGTCTCCAGTGCACAGCCATTTTGCATTCTTCTATCCTTGAGTCTTCAGGTGACCTTTGCAAGCCTACCTAGTGATTGTCAAATGTGTGTGTGTGTGTTCTGTTCCTGTAACAAACACTAAAACATCTATATACCTTAGGCTAGTGAGAGAAACCAACTTAAAATAATTACTTAATGTAATTATTCGTGTGATGTACTGGTTATATACTGTTTGAGTGGCATTCGTCAGGTACTATAACTGAAGTTTAGATAAGTTGCTTCATAGAAGATCACAGAAGTAGGAAATATTAGAGCAATTTTTAATCCAAGTCAAACCTCAAAGCCCAAATTCGTACCATATAGAATTCCCATGTACCTGCCCAAAAGCTCAGAGAGATTTAAGTCCTTTTTGAGCCAAAGCATCATTTATTTTCTTTTGTGTGCCTCCATGAAGTTCTGTTTATCTAGAAAGTGTATAGGACCTGAAAACAAAATCTTGAGCCCAAGAGCTGCAGCTGATGAAAAACATGTGTGACGAATGTAGGTTCTGGTAAAGCAACTGCGATGTGAGTTCAGGATGTCTGTCTTCTGCAGAGGTTTCTTCCCTAGACTGGTGCAGTTTCTGAAACACTTAGTAGCTGGAGAACCAGACTGCAGAATTTCTGAGATTATAGAATAAGTAAGGCACAGTCATATACAGAAGGTCACGGCACGGTCTTGGAAAATTGCTCTTTTGTGCCAAAGGGCATGATAAATGATAGAGAAGAAATCATACACCACTAAGTTGCATCATTTTTAAGGTGACCTGTTACTACAGGTGAAGAAAAAGGCCATACTCTCAGGTGTAAAGAGTAATGAGAAACAGGAGACAGGGAGACCGCTGGAGTCCAGTTTACATGATTTCACAGTCAGGCCGGACCCAGCCTTGGCTGGGGCCCCAGGACAGGAGCAGCCAGGCACCAGTGTCCCTTCCTGTCTTCCAGTGCCTAGGGAATTGCACAGGAAGTCGATTACTGTGACGGAGCAAATTTAGATGATGAACTGTAAGGGCCTTTCCTGGACAGGATTACTTCCCCTGTTAATACCCCATTGCGGAAAAAATGACACAAACCAGAATTAACGGGAAACCAACACTTTCCCTTCAATAGCAAAAAGTTTCCTTGCCTAATTCTTTGAGGAGTCCCCATGTTAGGAGGTTAGCAATCTGGAAAAAAGAAATCTTTAGCACCAGTCGGTGCGTATCTTTTTTGCACTTACATTTTTTACTATACGTATGTGATACACCATAATTACATTTATTTTGGACAGCATATTTTAGTCTGTGCATGTTCCAAGAGAGTATCTGCTTAAAAATTTTTGCACGCACAATTGTAACATCTCATTTTATTTAAATCTTTTCTCTATTTTAGTCTAGCTAAAGATGTGTCAGTCTTCAAAGAAATATCTTTTTGTTTCATTGACATCTTCTGTTCGTTTTGTTTTGCTCTTTTATTTCTGCTCAGATATGTATAATGTCATTATACTAAGTTATTGTTTTATTCTGTATTTTCTAGCTATTTGAACTGTTTTATTGGCTTTTTATTTGAAATCTTTCTAGTGTTTTTAGGTGAATGTTTATTACTATAAACTTCCTTCTTAGTACTGCTTCTGCTTTATCCCATGGATTTTGCCCTATGTGTCTTCTTTTGTTTCAAGAAAAGTTTAATATCCCTTTGGTTGCTTTATTCATTGTTCAGGAGCATGTTATTTGTTTTTCATTTACTTTTTCATTTTCTGTAGTCTTTCTTGTCACTGATACCTAATTTTATTCTATTATGTTAAGAGAAGATGTGTTCTGTGGGGTTTTAAAAATTTGCTGAGACTTGTTTTGTGGCTTAACATATCTATTCTTAAGAATATTTCATGTGCTAATTAGAAGAATATGTATTCTTCAATGATTGGATAACTTGCCCTGTAAATATCTCATTTGATTTATAGTGTAGTTTAATGCTAATTAAACATTAATTCTGAACACTAATTCTAATGTTTCTTTGTTGATTTTCTTTGTACTTTGTCCATTGATGAAAGTGGGTAATGAAGTCCCCAATTATTGTGTGGAAATATTTTCCACCCTTTAGATTCAGTAAAACATGATTTATAAATTTGGGTGATCTAGTGCTGGGTACATGTATATTTATAATTGTTATAGTCTCTTTTGAGCTAATTCTTTTATTGTTATGTAATGATTTGGTCTCTTTTTACAGTATTTGGCTTAAAGTTCTTTTTATCTGATATGGGTATGATCATGGTTTTGGTCTACATTGTTTTGGTCTCTGTGTGGACATTCTTTTCCCATTACTTCACTCTCTGTCCATGTATGTTTATATTTCTCACAGTTTCCTTAGAGGAGCATATAGTTGAAGCCTGAATTTGTTCTTAATCAGTTCAACCAGTCTGTATCATTTATTTTCATTTTAAAATTTTTTGTGTATGTTTTGAGACAGGTTCTTGCTAGTTGTATTTTTGCTTCTAGGTGTAGGATTCCTTAAAGCATTTCTTGTATATATTCAGACTGGCCTTGAACTCACTGTGTAGCCTAGGCTGGCCTCAAACTCAGCAGTCCTCCAGCCTCAGGCTTTGAAGTGCTGGTGTTGCAGGCATGTGCTGTCAAGTGGCTCAGTCTATATCTTTAGTAGAGGAGTTAATCTATTTGTATCCAAGGTGATTTTGATGGATAAAAATGTCTCATGTTGTTAATTATTCTTATTTTGTAAACTCTTTATTCCTTTCTTTTAATTATTGTGATTATAGTGGCTTTTTGCAGTGAAAATTTTTTATTTTTATTTTCTTTATTTTTATTTTTGAAAGTTTTTTATTTTTAGCTCTTTCTTGCTTGTGTATCTTCTTTATCAGTGAGTTTGTACTTCTGAATGTTTTCATGATGGTAGTTGTATTTTTGTTTCTATGTGTATGATTCCTTAAAGCATTTCTTGTAAATCTGGCTTAGTATTGCTAAACTCTCTGTTCTTGCTTAAGAAAAGCTGTATTTCTTCTCTTTCTAAAGGACAATTTTGCTCTATTATGTCATCGCTTTCTATGTTCTAAACTTTCTGATCAAAAATCTGGCATTTGTCTGATGGGATTCTTTTCTATATGAATTGACTTTTTTTCTTGCATTTTTTAGAATTCCGTTTTTGGTTCTGCCTTTTTTCTGCTTTATTATAATGTACTATGGAGAGAAATTCTTTGGGGTGAGTCAGTGGGGGTCTTTGAGGTTCATTAATTTGGATGTCCATATTTCTTCTAAGATTTAGGAAGCTGTCAGTCGTTATTTCATTGAATATTTTTTTCTGTCCCTGCTCATGTCCCTCTGAAGTGCTCATATTACAAATATTTGCTCATTTAATTATGTCCACTTAATTTATGAGTTCCATAGACATTTTTCACTCTTTTCAATCTCATCCCTCCCTACCTATGGTGATTGGTTTAATTCAAAAGACCTGCCTTCAAGTTCAGAAATTTTTCTTCTGTTTCTAGTCTTTCTGCTGTGGCTCTCATTTGCATTTTATTTTATTTATCATGTTCTTCAACTGCAAGATTTGCATTTGGTTCTTTTTTATATCTATTTCTGTTAAATTTTTCATTCAGATTATGAATTGTTTTTCTGATTTCATTGAGTTGTTTCTTTGTATCTCATTGAGCTTCTGTAAGGTCAGTATTCTGTTCCTTTTTCTTCAGTCTCTTCATATTTTCTTTTTAAGGCGATCATTACTGGGTTATTATCAAGTTTCCTTTGGTATATCATGTTCTCTTGTTTTTTCACATTTCTTGTATCCCTAAATTGACAGCTGAGCATTAGTGAAAGATTGTAGTTGCCTTTTCCAGTTTTCTAGAGGCTATTCTTTGTATGGAGATTGTGTGCATGGGTTTTAGGCTGTTTATTGGCCTTGGTGTGTTACTTCTGATTCTGGTAGACTGAGAATTCCTCTCTGCAGTTTTTTCAGTTACAATCCCCATATAGTGTCAGCAGTGTGTCAGTAGTCTAGTTTATGAGGAACAGTGACATTGTAGCATGATGTGGTTTTGGCAGGGGCAGGACCACTCCCTGGCTGGTTGCAGGCTGGACACAGCAGCAGCAGGGGGTGTGGGCTATGGATGTGTGGTGAGTTCTCAGGTGGGCGGAGCCAATGTCCAATCGGGTGTCAGGCAGGGAACAGCCTGTGTGGGCCTGAGGCTGACCAGTTGCATAGTAGATGAATAGGGGTAGCAGGAAGGCTGTCTTCTTGACTTTGTTGAGTTAGATAGGCCAGCCAGCTGTGCCATGAACTTTCTTGTGTACTGGAGCCATTACCTAGCTGGCTAAGGAGCCTTTACAGGTGCACAATGGTATTTTGGGCTCGCCACTTCTGTAGCAGTTCACCGGAAGGTAGGACTGCCACTTGGATGGCCATCAGGTAGGGTTTGGATGAGCAGGCACTATTTGCTGGCCAGCTGTGCGGTGGCCTCTCAGCAGGGGCCAAGGGGTTCCACATGGCTGCTATGGAGTTGATGGCAGGAGCAGACTGTGCTGCAGGCTGCTTGGGTGTAGGGGACTGAGCATGGAGCAGGGCTGTTGTCCACTGGCTGTTTAGTTGAGTGCAAGTCAACATGAGCCATTGGCTCTGCATCGGTTTCCATCACAGCATGTTCACCTGTTTGTTGGGCGCTTTGAGTCTGGGAGTTGGGTCTGGGCTTTTCTGCAAGGCCGATGCTTTAAGCACCTGCGGCCAGGCTTGCTAGAGCCTCTTGTCCTGAGGATAGTGGAATGGGAGCGTGGCCCCAAGGTGGGGAGACAGCTAGCCCCTGGACGGCATGCACTGTAGCATCAAGTGTACTTTTAAGACAGTGCTGCAGTTGAGCCATTGCCTGTAGGTCACGGATGGGTCATCTGTGCTGCCCTGATATATTTCAATGCAGAAGGAGCCCTACTGTAAGGCTAGTCAGACAGCTACCACTGAGAGCAAAGGGGAAGGTGACACTGCCATGGCCACTTTCACTAACCTAAACCTAGAGCACATGACACGCCGTCATCTGTCTTTGCCTGAACTTACCCACAGTTCCCTGGATGTGTGTTTGCTGTCTTGGATCCATGCTGTCCTCTGCCTGGAAGAGCCCTCTGCCTTGATTACTTTTGTTTTTCTTATCTTACGTTTTCAAAATAACAGCTAGATGGAGTTGTAACTCACATAGCATGAACATTCACCCCTCTAAAGTGTACAGTCCAGTGGATTTTTGCCTCTTTCAGCATTCCTTTTTGCTCTCCCTGGCACAATGACATGTCTTCCAAGCCTCAGTGATGTGAGCTGCTCTGTGGCCTGCACTGCCACACTCCTGGTCCTTTCTGGATCTCAGCTCAGATGTGAGCTTCTGCAAGACATTTCTGGTCTCTCCTGCTCCACCTTACCTCCAAAGTAGCTCACTGGGCTGTTCCCTCTTCACCTCTCTTGCCCCCCCAGGGCATTCTCTGTCCAGTGGATGTATACCACATCAGTACTCCATTTGTGCCCCTCTGTTTCCTCTCAGACTTTGAGTTTTTTGAAGGGGGCATACCCTGTCTGTATTCTCGATCCCTCTTCAATTTAAGTGAATGAAAAACCCAGATAGTATTTGATTTTGCTACGCAGGTCACAGGTGTGGAGCGATCTGCTTGGATTCTTATCATGTGGCAATACAGTCATGTGAACCATGCATCTCCCACACTGGGGGACAGGGAGAGTTGTGGGTACCTCCTGGGCAGTCAACAGCCATGACAATGGTGACCAGGTAACATTTTTGCCACAAGGAGAAATCAGTGTGGACTCTGAACTGACCTGTCTGGACAGAGGCAAGGTGCCTTTCTGCGCTCATCATGGTACTCTTGAATATTTGAGCTCCCCCAGGATCTCTCTGTTTTTCTGCTACTCTCCAGCACACCTCTGTAGTCACTCCTGTTAATGTATTGGCGTTTATTCTTTATCGAAGTCCCTGTTACAGGAGAAATGAGCAAGAGGCCACTATATTTAGCTATCTTGATGATTTTACAGTTATTCTCATTTTAAATGGAAAACACCATAGCTATAAATTCAGTACCTGTGTGTGGGTTCAAGCCCTTTAAACTCCAGGTTCATTATTCCCCAAAACCCAATAAGTACAGTGAGAGAGGAAGAAAGAGGTTTAAACTCCTTGCATAAATGTTTAGTGTCTTGTTTGTAAGATGTACTTATTTACCACTCATTTCACATCTCCTTGATGCTCAAAGCTAAAGAACAGTGAACCTGGCTCCATCTCCCTCCTGGATCCAAAGGTGGATTGAGCCAGCTGGTACTTTTTGAACAGTGTGTCTCCACATCAGCACGGAGTTATGGGACACGAATAGAGCCTCTTCTGTTTGATGAACAATTGATGAATCAGTGTCTAATCAGACGAGCAGGATGTTTGGCAATAATTGCTGCTGGTTGCTGCTAAGGAAAAGTGAGTTTCTTGGCAAGTTCATCATCAGCATTACAAAGCTAAAAGCTAGTATCATTCTTAACTTGGAGAGCTCTTCCCTGTTGTCACAGGTCTTGTCTATTTCCATCTGCTATTATAGTCCCGAATTTCCCCAAGACTTTCTTACCGGCATCATCCTGAAGTATTTGGTGAACAATGGCAGGTTAGTTTAGTGCACGGAAGGGTCAACCTGAGGTATCCCTAGGGGTTGGCCAGGGAAGCACACACAGCCTGGATATTGCATTTCAATGGGACAGGAAAAGGATGTGGTGCCCTGTAACCTCAGGGAGTTTTGCCAAATGGTCTACTCCTCTCTCTCTCTCTCTCTCTCTTGATCTGAGGAAGCGCACAGCCCAGAACAGCACCACACAAGGAAGAACCACAAACCTTATCTGAAAAAGCTTTTACTCATTGCCCAGGAGAAATTTCAACACTATCATCAGCTTTTATTAACAATTTTCAAGAACTCAGGTACTGGCAGGAATAAATGACAGGGGGTTAACAGCTGCTGCTGTTTTGGCTCTGCCTTTATCGAAGAGTCAGACAATCACACCCATCTGCACCAGTTCCTCAAGAAAGAAAAAGCACTGATGTTGCAGCAAGAGGGCTTGAAGCCAGATACACAAGAACTTTCTGAATGTCAGGCTGATTACATGACAGAACTATTTTGTCGAGAAAAATAGCATGGAGTCCTTCCTGAAGAAAGCAGTAAAACTCAAATGATCATGCATTTAAGTGGGACTCTGAAGGGTTTGGACCCCCAGTAATAATACTGTATTAATTTGATTATTTCTGTAACGAAGGATAGAGTCAGTGAAAATGTCTTATATTAGTATGTTTTTAGTCTTCTTCACAAGGGATATATAGATGCATGTTATTTTGATCTTGATCTAATTCCAACATTTATTAAACACAAGCTGTGAGCAGTTGTCAGGAGTAAATTATCTGACCATGCCCAGTTTTCCAGAAGTTAGTGTCTGGGGAAGAGTCTCACACATAAATGAAGACTATGTGATAGGTCGTAATCGATACTATAATTCCACCAAAAGGTATAGGATTTTAGCAGAGGGATGGGTTAACCCAAGTTGAGGATTTCGGAGAATTTGGGGAGGAAAGAGAATTCCAAACTGAGCCTTACAGCATGGGATAGACTTAAAGAAATGGAGAGTGTTGACAGCAGAGTAACAGAACCCCAAGAAAGAGTTGGAAAGAGAAAGACACAGAAAACAAAAGGCAGCTGCTGTAGTGTATCTAGAATGTGGGATCAGGGGCCAGAGAGTGCTGAGTCACGGACTCCCCAGGACTCCACTGCTTCGTGCGGTGGCGAACAAGAGCAGTGACGGTTCATGTATTAGTGCAGGTTTTATAAGAAACAGAAAGGACAGGGAGATGTTCAAGAGGTATGTCGAGAGAAATGCCCGCGAAGTACAAATGAAATAAAGCAGGAGCAGCTTCCGAGTAGAACGTGACCCTAACACCTGTCAAAGAAGCCGGGGAAGGAAGGACACGTGGGTGCGAAGCATTTCAGGCTGTTGGGGCGTCCTGGAGTGTCACCCACGCTAATAGGGAGGCCTTGGGTGAAGCTGTCTACTGGAGGAGTTCTGTGTCCACACAAGGGGCCTTCTGCAGGGTCCCAGCTAGGTCCCATCTCTGGCAAGGAGCAGCCGGCAGGGCTTTGGAGGTGGTCAGCTCCCTGCGTGACCAGATCTTCATGGTCGACCTTTGAACTACTGATCAGAGAACAGCTTTTCCCAGGGCCCCGCTGAAGATGACATTCTTTGCAGTGTTTGTTAGATACTCCTCTTGAAATCCCCTCTTCTGGCTTGCTAGGTTTTTATTTTTCTCTCTCTCCTTTTTAAAAAAATCATGATTTTTTTTTTGCAATGTTGAGATTACATGGTTTTCCTCCTCTCATCTCTTAAGATGCTTATTTGTGATGAGAAATGTCCAGTAAATTCCACTCATATGTATTGTATTCCAGAAATAAATATAAGGCAAGCTTCAGAAGATGTCATATTTTTTAAAATTTATTGCTCTATTTGGCTTTCTAATATTATATCTAAGATTTTCATAGGTAGTCATAAGTGAGGTTGAGCTATAATTTTGTATTTGTTGTAAGTATATATCTAGTTTTTGAATCAAGTATATTCTGCACCCAGAATACTTGGAGAATAGTCTATTCTCTCTGGGAAATGTTAAGTACATTTGGAAAAATATGTTTTGACTTTGAATATTGGTAGAACTCACCTGTAAAATTACTTGCGCCTAATGTTTTCTTTGCGGGAAGAACTGAAACTCCAGATTCAAATTATTTTTCTTTTCTTTTCCTTTCCTTTTCTTTTGTCTTTGGCAGTACTAGAGGCTGAATCTAAATCATTACATGAGCTATTTCTCCATCGCATTCATTCATTTATTCATTCATTTAGAGACGAGGTCTCCCTAAGTTACTTAATTGCACAGGCTGAGCTTGAACTTGCAGTCTTTCTGCCTCTGAAGAGTTATGAGATTATAAGCATGTGTCACTATGCACTGCTCACATTCTTTTCTTGTTTTGGGGGGTTTTGTTGAGACAGGGTCTCACTTTGCAATTCAGACCAGCCCTGAGCTCACTATGTAGCCCAGGCAAGCCTCGAACTCAGCCATCCTCCTGCCTCTGCCTCCCGAGTGCTGGGATGACAGGCATGAGCCACCGCGCCCGGCACTTTTTTTGTTTTTAATGCAGGATCTTTCCACATAGTTCAGGCTGAACTTGAAATCAGCATGTAGCCCAGGCTAATCGCAAACTCATGGCAGTCTTCCTGCCTCAGTCTCCCAAATGTTGGAATTACAAGACTGTGCCATTGTGCCTTGTATTTGTATTATCACTCCAATATAGTAATTTAAATTCTCTTAGTGACTTAAAATATTTAATTTTTTAAAATTATCAAAAATTACATATACTTTTTATATTGTTTTGAAATGGGTAGATATTATGAAATAGCTAAACTATGTGCATAGATATGCCTTGCTTTATATACATACCATCTTAATATTGAGATCACTGTGATTGTTTAAATTTGTGTTATTTAAATGTAAAATTACTAATCATTCTATGATTTTAAACACTTATTTTGTTAGTATCATCTTAGAAAAGACTTTGATCTGTGCAATTTCAGGGTTTTTTGAAGTTTACTGACATTTGCTTTATAGTGTATTATACAATCTATTATCTAACTACTAATAGTTGAGAAATGTTCTATGCATGTCTATGAAACCAAGAGTAATCCAAAGACAATGTCAGGAGTTTATTAAGTATATTGTCCTAATATTGATATATACATATTTATAAAATATATAATTATACTTCTCACCAGGATTATATGAGGCACCTGTGATTAATCCCATTTTCCAGATGAGGAATCTGAGAGTTGAAAACAAGTCTGGCTCTAGTACTTGCAAAAAGTGAAGCAAAAGTACAAAGGCTCATGTATCTATCCTGTAGCTAAACATTTAAACATTTTAATTCAAAAGTTAAAAGTATTAAGTGCAATATATTCCAACTTCAAACTTGACAGCAATAGCTTCATAATGACCTGGACCACCAGGTTTATGCATAGAAATCTCCGTGCTTCAGAGTTCTGCACTGAAAGATCAAGGCTGAAATAGTGACTTTCTTGCTGCTGGGACAAAATACAGGATACTTGCAATTTAAAGGAGAAAAGGTTCAGTTGAGTCGTGGTTTCAGAGGTGTCAGCTGATGGCTGACTGATTCCAGGGGAGGAACACCGTGGCAGGATGGTTTGGGAATGCAAAAATGCTTAGTTCGGAGTACATTAGGAGAGTGGCAGAAGGGAAGGGGCCAGGGCCAGGTATGACCGCAATGTGACACCTCCATGAATCGCCCACAGGCACCCAGGAGTGTGCTTTACTAATTCCCTAGGCCACTCCTGAGCCAATAAAATTCCCAGGCTTGACCACTGCACCTTAAATGCGTCAGGCTGGGTGAGCTGTCACACAGCCTGCCAGTCCATCCATCTTCTCTTCACCAAAGAGCCTTCCACGTACACCTGTAAACACCCCTGTACAAAAGTGCAAGCTGTAATCAGACCCTGAAATGGGATATCCAGGCCGGGGCAGTCACATGCGGGGGCGTACCCAGGGCATACCCCTCATCCTCAGGGACACCTGGAGGAGAAGGCCTTCTGCAGGCTGTCAAAGGAAGCTAGGGACTATGGACATTATGACCACATGGAAAGGCCCGAGATCTCTAAGATAATTTCTTTTACCAGTAGCTATCATTTATTATGTACTTATCATTTTTCACTTATTGTTCTAAAATCCTTACATCTATCAACCCATTTAGTCCACACTATAACATGAGGAGCATCAATCATGGCCACCATTTTAGTGATGAGGAAACTGTCATAAAGCACTTAAATAAGCTGCCCAACCTACATAGCCCAATGAAGATAGTGTGTTCAGTTTGCTTTTCATCTTCAAAGAGATGAGGACACTTAAAGTCGAAGAAGAATTAGAGCTAGAAAGAATCTCAGAAACAATCTAGTTCTTACCCTCCGGGTAAAGTGCAAGAGATAGAGATAGCCTCAAGTTGCTTACTAATGTTTTTGCCTGTGAATCTAAGGTAGCCGTACCATCTGCCAAAGATGAAAAGCCTATTTTCTATGAAGTTGGGCTCTTAAAAGTATCATGAAACATTGGAGCAAGCAGTAGTTCCTAATTGCTGGACTTTTTTTTTTGCTTTACTTTTTTCAGGACAAGGAATTTTTTTTTTTTTTTTTTTTTTTTTTTTTTAGGCAGGGTCTCACTTTGTAGTTCAGGCTGACGCTGAGCTCACTATGTAGCCCAGGCAAGCCTTGAACTCAGCAATCCTCCTGCCTCTGCCTCCCGAGTGCTGAGATTACAGGCATGAGCCACCACATCCTGCACTGTGGTATGTGGTACTGACTGCTGGTGGGTGTGAGTCACCACGCCCAGCATTGTTGTGTGTGGTTACCAGGATTGAACTCAGGACCTTGTGCTTGTGAGGCAGGTGCCAGAACCACTGAGCTAAATCACCGGCTCAAGGAATCTTTTTTTAAAACATAATTTAAAATTTGTCCTTATCTACTTTGACATATATTATCACAAAACCTCTGTTATGCAAGAGGAAGAACAAACTTGGAAGTTACAAAGCATGGTTTGAACTTGTTTAGTTCCTTTTTTTCTCAGTTACTGAGAAATACAATCCCTGTCCTGCAAGTTTTTAGCTTTAGTGAATGTTCCTCATAATAGAAAAGTTTGGAAACAATTACTGTGGGAGTACACTGTATCAAGAGACACTGATCTCTCTAGGACCTTCATGTAATGGTCCAGAAAGAATTGGCACACTGAGCAAGTCAAACCCATCATCAAACCTGTGATTCTGCCTATTTACTCCACATGAACCCAGCCACACAGTCAAAGGTGAGCCCATAGACAGGTATCCCTGAGGCCCTGACACAGGCTTGGTCAGACTGCCTCAGGATCTCCATTAGAATTCCATTCATGAAACTAACTCGGATTGCTTTCCTTTAAGGAAAGCACATTTTTTATCAGCATTTTAGATCTGGGCCTTTTCTCCCATTCCTCTCCTTGTCTTTGTGAATTTATAGCTCTTTGACCATATCCTTGACTTGATCCTATAAGAATAAACAAGGTAAGTTCATGCAGAGGAAAAATAACAAAGGAGGGACTTTCCTACAAGATCTTTGAAAGGAGGGCATTTGCATAAGCCATATTTAACCAGAAATTTTGTTTTATGTTTTTCCTTTTTGAAGGCTTTGTTACACACCCTCCTAGTCCCTGTACCCCACCCCAGGCCCAACTAATCAGAAAACAAAGACTTCACAGTGGAACTTTTTGGCACACCCTCATTGTTATGCCTAAATGACTACATTTGTTGTCTAGTTTCTCCTGTTTTCATTTCTCTGCACTCTTCAGCCCTCAGGCACATTAAGCTTGCCTGAGTACTACTATGATTCTGTCCCTCTCTTGCACAAGTGTTCTCAGAAACTATAGTGTCAACTTCACAAGCATTAGTCTGGAGTTTGAAGCGATTCTGTCATTGTCATCCTTGCTTCTCTACTAAACCAATATAATCTGTCTGGTATTTCTGACGTCAGTGCCTTTATCTTAGAGAGTTGACTATTTCCAAGGTTTTAAATTAAACCTAATCTAGGATCTAATTTTTCATCTTAATTCCACTGTCCTTTACCAAGTGGTCATGGCCACAGTGCATACTGCCTTGGCCTACATGCACAGATGTTGCTTTCCTTCCCCGTCCAGATGCTGGACTCCAAGGGCAACAACTCTGCCCCTGTGTACCCATAGTGCCATTTCTTGCAATTATCAATGTTCCGTGACTCTTTAATTGGTTAACCGAAAGCTGTTATCCCATGCCTTATGCTTCTCTCCAAAACAAACAAACGTTTGTATGTCATTTATCACTTAACTACTATTTTGGTCACCTGTTTTCCTCTGGATAAAAGTGTCAGCTCTGGGGATGTTGAGGTCAAGAGTTCCAGCCTATTCTCCCAAGATTGCTTTCAAGGGTGATTTTATTATGAATTAGGAAATGGTGACTGACTTTTCACTGCCCACTTTGGCAAGAGTGTTGGAAATCAAATCTATTCTGGGTAAATTTTATTTCCTTTTCTCTATACCATTAGACACATGGCTTTTTTAATTAATTAATTTTATTTGGTACATTTTAGATATACATAATGATTACAGTCATCTCGGGACATTTGCACCCATACATGATATATCTTGATTTTTCTTTTTTTCCCATTTTCCTCCCCTCCCTTGAATCCTTCATCCCCTTCTTATTTACAAAAGCTGTTTCCATTTTTTCTTTTCCTTTTCTCTTTCCCCTTCCTTCTTTTCTCCCTTCCTCCTTTCTACTTCCCCTTCCCATTTGGACATTTTCTTCCTATTTCACAATATCTAGGAAACGTTTTATTCCTTATTTATCCTTTTGTTTTAATTACACTTTTGTTTATTTATATTTTTGGTGTATTTACACTTTCTCACACCAGAGAAACACTATGTCTGATTTATTTAATTTAAGGGTATGATCTCAAGGTGTATCCTTTCACTGGATATGTCTCAAATTAATCTTTCTTTATGGCTGAGTAGTACTCAATTTTATATTTAAAAAATCTTCTTCATTCATTGGTTGATGGGCATTTGGGCTGTTTCCAAGATTTAGCCAGTATGAATTGTGCTCCTATAAACATGGAGCACACAGCTGTTTTTATGCAGCTGTATTTGTCAGGCTTCTGATGCTAGGAAAGATACCAGGCCACTGCAATTTAAAGAAGTTTATTTGGTTCATGGTTTCAGAGGATTCAGTCCATGCTCAGCTGGTTCCAAGGCAGGAACGTGATGTGGAATGATACGACAGAAGAAAACGGGTCACTTCATAACAATGAAACAACAGGAAACAATACAGGAGAAGAGCAACAGAGCAAAGGGCCAGAGAACAGACTCAATTCCCAAGGTTACACCAATGACCCACCCAGAAGTGCCCAGAGTGTGTTTTTCTAATCCCCTTAGCATCTCTTAAGCCAATCAAGTTGACAACACTCCCCTTACCTATAAAACACTCCGTAGGGGCTACCCATTGGGAACAAAGGGTTACATCAACAGAAAACTCAAGATAAATACATCTTGCATATAGCTGTCCTGCCATTCATTCCTCCCAGTGAGTCCTAATCTACATTCCCTGAAACATATGCATAGATTTCCTTATTCTAAAGACAAAGGTCTTCTGTAAACTAGGGGGAAAGGTCTTATCAAAATTGCAATGATAAGCACAAATTTAAACAATATAAGAATATCTATAAGGTACTAAAAGATTCAGGAAGAAACATTCTTTTGCTGCCCAGATCCTTCTTCTATATCTTCATATCCTTATAAGGAAATAAAATACATTTTCATAAATACAATAGTTATTATATTTCAAATTATTTTTAAAGTAGTTAGTACAAGTCCCCCTAGTTCTATTACTTCTCCTGTTTTCCCTTCCTGTGCCTTCAGGGAAGCAAAGAAATCTAACATCTCCACACTTTCTTACATAGAGTGTCTTAGTTTCGTATTACTGCCGCTCATGTTCCTACTAACTGCAGGGTCTCACTCTCTACTGGAAGAAAAGGTAGTTTTCTTCCAAAGTAACTTGGATGCCAACCAAGATAAGTGGATGCTAACTAAGATAAGCTTAAGATAATATTCTGTTTTAGAAAATTACCAACTATTTTCATTATCATGCCTACTACTACTATTAAAATAATTAGTACTGGGCTACTGCTTCCAGATCTGTTACGTGGACCAAGCTTCATACCAAGTTGCAGAGTAAAACTCATTTCCAACTACTGTCCTTTTCAGAGTCACATAGGGAAATCTACAGGCATCTCATAAAATTCTGAGAGCCCACGAGGCCAGACAGAACCACCCAGGCCGCAAAGAAGTAAAGATCTCACTCCTTCTCTGAAGAGATTCCCTATCCCATCTCATAATCCTATAGGTTGCTTGGTGATGGCAGATTCTCATCCTATCTGTTTAAGGGACATTCAACAGAAAGAAGAACCAGATTGCCAATAGGAAAAATTTTAAACTTAGGAGAAAAGATGATTCAGCCTGCACATAACAGGAAAGTTGGGGAATGAACACCGTGAACTGCAAGATAATTTTGTTAATTTTTCATAGAATGCTTAACTATGAAGCCTCTTTCTTACCCCCATTATTTCTCATTCCGTTACAGATCTGCATATGCTTTAGGCTTATGTTGAAGAACAGAGCCAAATCTCAGGGAACCCAAGAGTTACACAGGAAGTATGTGGCAACTGAGTAGCAGATCTTTCATGTTGGAGCTGAAACAATATAATTAGATTTTAATTGGTGAAATATTTCTGCATGAAACTACCATAGTGTAGCCCAGACAAACTGACCGATGATAATCATTTCGGAGGAATGGATAATTCCGTGTTCCATTGTAGTGTCACAAGCATGCACCACATTGCTGCTCTGATGTCTGAGCAGCTCATCCGGATTGTAAACTTAGCACCAGTAATGAATGAAAGGAACCAAGTTTAGAAGAAAGACACTTTATTTGAAAGAGTGGAAAAGAGGAAGATTGAAAGCTGTTCTGTATGAGGTCAGGGGGCATGAGAAAGATGAAAATATTCATGGGCCTTTGTATTCAGCTTCCTTTTATTATATTTTGGGGAACCCTTCCCCCTTAGGTCAAGCCTGTAACTTGTCACAGCCTGATTGACTCTCTGAACTGTCGTAAATGATTCTGAGGCCCCAAGACCCTAACTAACTGTCTAGTTAGTTTGGTATACTTTGTTTTCTCCCTACTCACTTGTGCTTATCTGGGCCTTATGTGGGGATTTATTTATAGGTTGAGGAGAGTCTTACAGAGAAAGCAATTCAAAGTTAGTGATTAAGGTGGTGTTTGTTATTCACTACACCAGTATAGTTAGCTTAGATTGAGAATAGATATGTGTGTACATTTTTATATACTAAATAAGAGTTTTCTTTTAAGTGGCCAACCCTGGTTTCTTTTGCATTTTATTGGAAAGGAATAGGTGCTGCTAACTTAGGCACCTGGCTTCCTCCATCCTCTGCTTATTTAACTCTCCCTCTTATCTTGTTAATTTCTTCAGCAAAGTTTTAGCTCTTTCTGGTTAGAATTTGCCAGACAGCCTAATGAGCCTTCATTTTATTTGTTTCCTGTGTACCGACCCCTTTTCCCCTATGTTGATTTCAGAAAAATTAGCACTCTGGGTAGCGAGAGAATGATTTTATTTAACATGGAGAATAATTGTTTGAAGAAGATAATGGCACCCCCATCTCATGAGTAATTGCAGTTCACAGAGGTCGTGACTCACCTGGCTCACACCGAGAAGGTAGAAGCAGGACTCTGCTGGTATCTGACTCCTCACACGTAGTCTCCCCCTCAACACAGCTGACTTTCTGCTGGGAGAATCTAAGAGCTGGTTTCTCATGTGAACACAGGGAAGATACCTTCTGGCTTCTTATCTCAGGAGAAGGCCTCAGAGCTACTTCTGGAGAGACCTAGTACGATGTAATTCCTAAGATCAGAGACTAGCTTTAGAGCTTATAGTTTTAAATCTATACACATCTTCCTCCCAAGAAATAGTCTGCACTTGGCTCCCTCAGTCCCAATGTTTAGTTGAATGGTGCTTGCAGACAGAGCCATGCGCAGGTGCATGTGAGTCTGTGAAGGCTTTGTATAGCACAACCCCAGGGAGTAGCTTCTGAGCCACACGAGTGAATGACACAACCCAATAGATGCACAAGATGAAGTGTCTTTTGCAATAGTCTTTGCTGTAATGCAGAATACAAGATGACTTTTAAACCAAATAAATGGTTCTTTTAACATGCGCAGATATGTATGAAGGCTATATTCGCCCCAGGACAAGGAGGTATTTTCAACTAGTTTCTAATAGGGCGCTACTCTTTCACAGCAATTCAAACACTGACTTTAGGTATCTGGACTTTAGGTCCAGATCATCCTGCCGTGGAGAGACAGCATTTACTGAAACTTACATTAACAGTGCAATGTATGCTCTTTCGATTTATTTGAATGCATATTTCCTGAGTGTCAAGTAATAAACTAAGCTCTGCCAGGATCTGCCCCAATCCCTGCCTTTATGTAATGTTCAATCTTATTGGGGAGAATTCACATTATAATTTTTTAAAGTACCTGACTAAATTTTTGCTTTTTTGTGTGTGTGTGTGGTACAGGGATCAAACACAAAACTTTGTGCATATTATCACGGAACTACATTTCAAGCCCTACATCGATATCAGTAAATAAATATCTTAAACTGTAAGGCTATGTTTAAGTGCAGAATTGCATGATTCAGACTAACTTTGCAGTCAAAAACTAGGAAGCATGAGATTGCCATAGATTAGACTGGCTAAAAGCTTGTTATGAAAAAAGTGGCAAGGATGAGGGCGTCTGACATGAATCTTAAAGGTTAAAATTTATGTAGGTAGATAAGAGATCTGGGAAAATGGAAGGGGTTGATTTTAGCATGAGTCAAAGGACCTCTGTACTTGTTTTTACCTTTCTTCATCAAAGTGATGTCACTTTCCCCTCGCAGTACAGTACACTGGTATCTCTGTATTGACAACTTAGTACTCATTGAAAAGAAAAATTGACTTCAAAACATTTGGGTGGGTTTAGTCAGAAGAGTCACCAGAACCCAAAATAAAACATAACATAGGGTGTTTTACTGTTCTCTCTTTTTATTTGGTACTCCTGGGTATTGCATTTGGAGGTTGTCCACCTGAGGATTAGAGTGGCTGGAGAAGTGGGATTCCGCCAAGGTGATTACAAAGGATGAGTTCTATTTCTCTATTTAGAAAGGAGGTGCAGCGCGGGTGGAACTTTTCTAACTCGAGCAGGTCCTCATTAATGCACTGGGTTGGCAGGGCGGGGTCATATCACCTTTATGATGTTTCAGTAAGAGTGCACCCCCCACAGTGTTCAGAGGGTGGGGAAGTTCGATGCAAGAAAAATGAGTCTGTAGTTACATGTGTATCAAATTTTCACTGTATTTAAGTGTTGGTTTTCATAGACCAAATTGGGTTGAAAGAGGAGATGAGAGTAAGGAAGGAACAAAATCAGACATCTTTATATTTCATAGTAGACTTTTCCCTGTAAGGTCTTATTTCTCTGCAGAAGAGATAACAAATGACTAAGCTACATAAACAACTGTGGACCAGATGTTGGGGGGCTTAGGGGCAAAATGGGAGCAGAAGGGGCCACTGATCACTTAGACATCCTTCCAGACCGACTGAAGGATGCACACTTCGTTTGTCACATAGGAGACACCACCATGCAAAACTCTTCACGGAAGGATTTGAAGTCATTTCCCAATGATTCTTTAGTATCTCCAGAATTTTCTTTCACAGAAGGTAGGTTAGTATGGGTCATTCATGCTGAAAGAAAAAACCAAGCATTATCAAGTAAACCAAGGAGCTTTAACAATCACCAAAATTAAAGTGTAAATAATCAAGGGAAATAGTCACTAACAACGAGAAGAGGTACAAGGAAATGCCCTTGGGTGGAAACTCCGTACACAAGTATAGGACATTTTAAGGCACATGGGAAGAGGTGTGGAGCAGCTCTATAGTCCCACCAGCGGTGCCATTAAAATGCAGATGGATTCAGTGAGTCTGACAAGGTCCTGTATCTCTAAGCACCTGCCAGTGATGCTTATACTGCTGGTCTGCAGATGGCACCTGGACACATGTTGGCCTGGCAGCCGATATTTGCAGACTGAGGAGTTGGCAGAATGTTGAGTGTGAGCAGGGGAGATTCGGGAACGTGAAATATATTGATATTGATATATTGATATTCAAATGGAAAGTCAAACTCAATTTAGTCAAATTGAGACCTAATACCAATTGAGTCAAAACTCAATTTAGTCAAATTGAGACCTAATACCAATTGAGTCAAAACTCAATTTAGTCAAATTGAGACCTAATACCATCAAGCTCATGAAAGGAATTGTATTAGGTCTCAATCTCTGATTCTGGTAGGACATGACTTTAGGATGCAGTGCAAATTTCATTTTGTGAAATAAATGACACTCATGTGTGTTATAACTGTGTAATTCTTGGAAAGGAGGTGTAGAACCAAATTTGGTGTGTCTTAGCACCTTTCAAAGGGAGAACCAGATTTTGAGACTCTGGTCTCATGATGAGCTGTCAGGGCAAACCACAGCTGTGCAGCTGCAAACGTGCTTGCCAAAATAGAGATGAAAATATTTCTCAAAACAGACTAACAGATACCCTCCTCTGAGGTTGGCATCGTATCTTCCTGTGTATCTTGGGTGTAGCTTTTACCCCCAGTAGAATTTAGATGGTGGAAACCAAATGTGATAAACAGAACTGGTTTGCAGAAGAGACAGAAAAACCACCAAGAACCGAAACCGCACTTGCCCAGGGACTCATTCATTCAGGAGCCTAACCCTAATGGGAATGAGTAAAAGGCTGGTGAGAGTCAGGTCGACGGCTTCAAAATAAATCAGCAGCTAATGCTAAGTTTGATCATGTTCATTGTACCTGTGGCTTTTTCTAGAGGCGTAGCCTGTTTCTTCCACCCCACCCTTCCTCGGTGCCATGACAATGGTTTAGCACTCAAAAAGAAAAAACCCAATAAGCTATTAAAAGAGGAGGGCAGCTGGGAGTTATAACTATAACATGAGACTCGGGTTCCCTGAGTTTGCTAATCATGAGCACATGATACCTCGATCCAGATGGCTTTCAAATCTGCTTTGCTATTTATTCAATGAAGTTGCCTCTCTGTGCCTGCCGTCAAGGGGACATTAGTAGTACCCACTGTCACAGGCTTGGGGGCAAAATTTAATTATTTCATTGAAATTAGCATTTCATAAGAATTTACTACTGTCACTAGTTCAAGGCAGCCTATAGGAAAATTGTTTAATTAGTTCTACTATCGAGAGAATTTGAATAGGATGTCTACCAAGATCCTCTCCAGACCTCAAATTCTGTGATTCTATGAACTAAAGTCACTATGGTCAGTAAGTGGGAGTTGCCTTTGAGTAAAACTGCTAGGTTCTTCCAGACCATCTGATAAAGCAACCGGGATCCTTGTGGAGGGGGCCGGCCTTCCTTTTGCTGTTCCACAGGAACTCAATAAACCACGGGCTCCAGGTCCTTTGCTCAGCCTGACCGTGGATTTGCAGCCACATCACTGCCCCTTGTTGACATCTATCCCTCCTCTGGGCTGCCTTTCTTCCCTGTCTCTCTCCATCGACCTCAGCTCCATCCGTCCTTCAAAAAGCAATCCAAGTTCCAGCCCCTTTACAAGATTCTTCTGTTGTCACCCAGCCTAATGATCTTTCCTTTCACCGATGCAGAATTCACTGTACATTACCATACTCTGCCTTGTGTTTTTCTGAATTTTATTTTCTTTCTTCTGTCTTAACTTCTAACAAGATAGTAATCTCCCTGAGGCCAGAAACAAGGGCATACTCCTCTTGGTGTCACAGTCAAGCTTAGCGTGGTTCCAACAGAGAAGTGTTCATCAACAATGATTAATTCTTTATATAAAAAAATCAGAGAGTTACTAAATTTAATATGAGAATTCATTTAATATGTTAACTAATGCTAATATCCTTCCAGCCAGCACCTCTTCCTGTCCACTCAATACGTTGAAAAAAAACTGGATTGACTTGCTCTCCTCTAGTAGAAGTTAAAATAGGTGGTTCCTGTGGCCAGAAAGCAGATCTGGGTAGATTGTGCCAGAAAAGACTTTCACTCCGTGGGTGGGAGCATGAAAGAAACCTTTGCATCTTGTGGGTTTCCTGCCACAAAGACAGAGAGGCCAACTCCAAAAAGGGACCCCTTTCCTACTCAGACCCCATCAACACAATTAAAGAGAAGATAAGGAAATGTATAAGGGGCGGGGATGTAGCTCAACGGTGCCACGTGCCTACCTGGTGAATGCAAGGTCCTGAGTTTGATCCCTAGTACCACAAAAAAAAATTTTTTAAAGGCATATTCACTGGCCCTCTGCCCCCAGCTATACCCATCACTCTTCTCCCCTTTGTAGTCAAGTTTATTAAAGAGATGACTGCGTGTCCTGGTTCTGCTTTCTCATCCAGAATAACTTAACCCTTTGGCATCTGACTTCCATCCGCACTGAAAATGGTCTCCCTGCTGACACCCTCGTTGTACGCAACAGAAGCATATAGATTCTCCTGACACTATTTGAGACCATTTTTGGGTTTTTTTTTTTCTTCCCCTGGGTCACGTTTCCTGGCTCTTAGCCATCTTGCTTCTACCTCTCTGGCCACCTCTTTTTTTTTTTTTATTCTCCTCTTCCTTGGCTGACTTGGAGGCTGATGTTGCTGTGTTTCCTACACTCTCCCGTGTCCTTTTCCATTCCCAAATGCTCACTTTCTCTGGAGGATTACGCCCACTCTTAGGATGGTTGTCACCTCCTGAAATGGGAGAACCCCAAGTCTGTGTCTTCTACACCAGCGTAAGACCTGTGTTCTGAATAGATCCACCAAACTACTGATGGACCACAGATGCCTGAAGCTCAGCATCTACAAACCCAAACCCAAAATGTCTCATTCTTTTATGTTCTTTTCTAGGCCATAAATAGTACTATTGCCCACCAGCTCCCAAGTCAGAAACATAGCATTTCTCTCTCCTCCCTCTCTTTTACTCCCTCCCTTGCTCCACTAAGATACAAATTCAGTTGATTCTACCTCTTTTTATGTCATGAGCCCAATGGCACTTCAGTTTCTCCAGAAAGCTTTAGTCTAATAACTTCAGATGCCTCCAACACACTCTCTTTGTCTCCAGACTCACCCACCTCCCATGGGTCTCCCACTGCTGTGCAGGGATCTTCATAGGGGGCAGATGTGACCCACACCAACATCTGTGTCATATCCCTCAGAACTCACGGTAATGTCAGTATACCTCATGTGGCCAATCGATAGCTTTAGGATCTGACATATGGCACGTCTTTCCTACCCTGAGCTCCAGCTCACCAGCTATAGGGATTTCCTCAGTGACAATTTGTGTTTGGTAAGATGGCTGTCTAAAGAAAATGTTCAACCTCTTTAAGAAATAATCTCACTTTGTTTCTAATTTTTTTTTTTAAAAACTCAATTGTCCAGCTGGGTACTCAATATATCACCAAGGTGTAATTGTCTGTTCTTTTTACTTAGACTCTCCTTGCTAAAATTTTAAAGCAAGTCACTAAACTCATAAGACTGAAATAGTCTTCATTTCTGCTAGACACTTTACTTCTCCAGGCTAAGAATTTGAGTTCTGAGACCAAACTAAAAAGAAAAAAAAAGTCTCTATGGAAAGCTGTGGGTAGAACTCATGAGCCTCACCTTGCCCATATTTCTGAAGGTCAGTATTTAGCGTTAAGGTTAGGATCAGAGTTGGGGTAGTCATTTACACTTCCGTGTTAGACATTATCAGATCTGTGGTACAGGGATGTATGTTCTTACGGTCTAGGGTAAATTAGCTTCTCAATGAACACTTCTCAATTAGTATATGTAGGATTTTAATGTCTGTTCAGCCTGTGAACCTCAAAAAAATTGGGAACAATCAAGCAAACTCCCTTTACATATACTGCCCCTTCCTAATACCTGATACATTTATTCATTCATTCAGCCCTACTAGTATCAAAACACAACTTTTGAGGGAGGTTACTTACTGCTTTATCACTTTATATGGTAACTACTTGGATAAGACTCCCAGGTTAATAACTACTAAGAGGTTAATGTGTCTAGTTATGACAGGATATATCCTAAGAAAAATAAAGAAAAGATCAAACATGGAATCTTTTTACCTAAAGAAATTAACTTACCTCTGCTGAGATCTTTTGCCTGAAAAGAGAAAAGAAAATAGAGAAATAAAATCAGCAAAAAAAATTACCAATTTGTTTAAGTAAGAGATTCCTCACCTTTGGAACTGTTTGTGGAGTGCTCTGTACATTTGTTAGGTAGTCCCTCATTTATCTCTGAGGGGCCTGAGAGCTCTGGCTTAATCTAACTCAAACCACAGTAGGTACTCCTCCTGAAGAGACGTGTTAAAGCCTGTCAGGTTCCAGCCCTTCCTTGGACTCGTTGGGAATACAGAAGTCTAGGCTGAACTCCCTGGTGCTCAGACCCCAGGTACCCCTTCACATGACTCACACATCCCATCAAGACCTACAGGCTCGTCCCTCAGGATTCAGTCGCTAATACTGAAAGAAAATGTGTCAGAACACTGTCAGCACCTTCTCTGTGTGAATCCACAAGACAATTTCAGTGTGCTCTCACTATTAGGAATTGTACAGCTTATCTGAGTAACGACTGTATTTTCCTCTCACAAAAGCAAGGACTAACATGGCTGGTTATGCTTTCCTTTTGGACTGGCTGAAGGAGACACAGACTCAGGCCCAACATTGTCTCCTGTTATGTGTGTAGGACTTCTTGCACAGGAATTTCTGTAACCTACTTAAATTTTGCTTCTGACCTATTTTTGGTACTTTAAGGTTTTGCTTGGTTTTTATTGCTGTTTCGCTATTTTCAATTTGCTGTGTGGAAGGCGTTTTGTAAAGTGTCTTCCATTCTTTTTGAAAAAAGCAAAATATAAATTAGTGAATGACTAGGGAATTAAGATATAGAGGAAGTCAAAGTAAAGATAGGAGAGAGGAAGAAAGAGAAAGAAGGGAAGAGAGAGAGAGAAAGAAAGAAAGAAAGAAAGAAAGAAAGAAAGAAAGAAAGAAAGAAAGAAAGAAAGAAAGAAAGAAAGAAAGAAAGAAAGAAAGAAAGAAAGACCAAAGAAAGAAAGGAAGAAAGAGAGAGATGGATGAAACTCATTTAGGTGGCAGTATATTTCACCTCACCCTCTGGAATTATCCTACCTAGATGAGGACCCCATTTCTCCACCTGCAGTTTAGTGTGTCTTTCAACAACAGTGCTTCCTCTGTGAGCCAGGATTTCTTCATCGGTAAAAGGGGCACAATAAGCCAGGTGTGGTGGTGCACACGTGCCTGTAACCTCAGCCACTCAGGAGGTTGAGGCAGGAGGGTCATAAGCTTAAGGCCAGCAGCATAGGCAACCTGGTAAGACCCTGTCTCTAAATTTTATAAAAGCATGGGGGATGTAGCTCAGTGGCAGAGGGCTTGCTTGGCATGAGCAAACTTCTGGACTCAGTTCCCAAGATACCCCTTCCAATAAACAAAAAAATGAGAGAGAGAGAGAGAGAGAGAGAGAGAAATAGCTGTATTTTCCTTACTGATTGATAAAAGAAAATGTACTCAAAGAATTCAGGCCAGGACCCGTAAGTTAGAGCCCAATTACTGCTTCGATCTTTGAAAACGTTTGAAAGTACTATTTTAAATCTTTTCTTCCCAAACTTAGTCTGCTGATGGCGTAGACCAAATAACAGTGAGAGAGAACCAACTGTGAAGTGCCTTCAGTTTCCATTTGATTATTTACATAAATATTTTCCCCCATTTGGGAACAATGAAACAAGACACAGTAGATCAGCAGAGCTCTGTTCCTCCTGAGAAGGTTTCTTTTTGAAGAAAGGGAACTAAAGGCTCTGTGTTTAGGTTCACACCCTGTTCTTGCCCTGGCAAACATTCAGTAGGAAAATTTTTCCAACCAAGTTAGAAAACAAAACAGTCTTATAAATCTGAAGACTGGTGTTTTAGGAGATAAACCTGGATAAGAATCTGATCTGTAACTATGGCTCCTGCTGATCAGTGATTTTAACAGCTTCAGCCTAAAACAATAGTGACTCAGTTTCCTTTTGTACCAGCCAGAGCTGAGGGTGATGACTAATTAAGAATGATGATGTTCACGCCCAAAAAATGTCCCCAGATGGGCTGAGTAAGGGGACAAGTTTCTGGCACCCATTTCTTTCCCAGAAAGGAACTAAAGGAAAAGGCTCAAGCCCTGGGTTCCAAGGATCCATTCTCCATTCAGAGGACAGAAGAACAGAGTCAAATTTCAGGTCACTTCATGACCACCATGTTCTAAATTTCCAACTGTCCCCCTTCTTCGGCTTCTGAACCCAACAAGCCTATAAAATTATCTGAATAGAGGAACGCTGTATATACACAGATTTATTATTTATTATTATATTATAAATTTTATTTATTATTTTCACTTTTAGTCCTGTAAGTGAATCAGCTAAGCTCTGTAAATTCCTGATGGGAACCTAGCGATCATTTCTAACATTGTCTCCATAGGCAAATAGTCTTCATGGTTTAAGGAACCAAGTTACAACTAAGATTTTTGGAAGCCAGAGTCCTATACTTGAAAGGTGGAGACACGGCAGAAGTTTCACAAATGAAGACTAATCAGTCGTAACCTGAAAATTACCCTATGTTCCTACATGATCACTGATCTCTGGGGCCTCTGTTCTCGGTGGTAACACAACTGTAACTACCCTTAGTACCCGTTATCTGCTTCCTGTTTGCCCCACACTGATCCCCACAGCAGGGGCATGGCAGTCTTCAAGTTATCACTCTGAGATCTTGTACAGAAATGACTCCAAGGTAAAAAGTTTAAAAACAACCCTATGCTTTGCTTACCTTGTGCGTATATAAAACAGGCTTAGCCAACTAACCCCCTACTTAATATGCACGGCTGATTCAATTTTTTTTATTCTGCACTGCTATTTCAAAATAGCAACAGCAAAGGCTGGCGAGACTGTGGAGAAAAAGAAACCCTTCTCCACTGTTGGTGGGAGTATAGACTGGTACAACCACTATGGAAATCAGTGTGGAGATTCCTCAAAAAACTAGGATTAGAGGTTCCATTTGACCCTGCTATTCCCCTGCCAGGTATATACATGAAAGAATTGCAAGATTCATATTACAGTGACATATGTGCACCCATGTTTATAGCAGCTCAGTTCGTGGTAACTAAATCTTGGAAACAACCCAAATGCCCATCATCTCTAAACTGGATAAAGAAGATGTGGTTTTAAAAAAAATAAAACGGAGTATTACTCTGCCATAATAAATGATAATCTTGAGTCATTTATACTCAAATGGACATACCTGAAGGACACATTCATAAGTGAAATAAATAGGTGAGAGATGTGTAAATATCATATCTTTTCTCTGATATGAGAAAATGAAGATGGAAATGAGTTCTAGAATGCATGATAGATACTGTGAAATAGTAAATATTCAAAGCGAAATGGGATTTAGTGGTAAGTAATCAGGGGAAAGAAAAAATGTGATGGTTAAAAAAGGGAACAAAGCTTGTGCATGTAGGGGCAGGAGGTTGTAGAATGGGTAGGGGAAGGGGAAAATGAGAATTAAGTCATGTCATATGCTGGTACAAGTTCTCAATGTTGAGTGCAATTATGATGTGTTTATATATAATGTACCAGTAAAGATTCAAATAGAATATATATATGTATATATAATTTTTTTAAAAGATAGGAAGTTTTGAAATATTCTCCCTGTTCAGATTATTTACAGCCCTTAAAGTTAGTGAGATCATAGGCACTTTGCCCCAGAGACCAGCATATGATTCTATTCTCATCGTACTATTTACACCATCCTATTCTTTCCTCACTCATTTTTGTCATCATCACACAAGGGAAGGACAGTTAGAGTCAGGTTATGACATCTCAATGGGAAAACTACTTCATGGTAGGAAAAACAAGGTCATTCTTCTTTTGCCTTAGTGCAGTAGGGAGATATTTAGTATACTAAGATATGACAGTGGGATCCCATCTCCACAAAGTTTCTAACAGTAGCAGAGACATGTTAACTCTTCTGTGTTCTCAGGTTATAGCTAGTGAATTTCTTGCACATAGTGTTCCTACATTGTCTTCCTACATTAGTTAGAAAGCTCACCTAGCACTGTCTGTTCCTACAGGAGGCAAATAGGGGCTGGGAAATCTTGAAGTCCCATATCCAGGGAACACAGTCCATGGCAACACAATGATGGAAAGGAAAGGAAGATGGCACTCAGTGGATGCCACAGAAAGCTTAGCAATTGCTCGAAGTCATCGACAACCCCTGAACTGGAAACAAAGTATCTTAAAAACTGCCCCGAATCTGAATTTGGCCAAATGTGGTAGTCCATGCTCCAAGCCTGCTGCGGTCTGTGGGCCTGAAGCTGAAAGACTGATGCCACTTCCAGGGACAATGCCCCAAGCCGGGAGGAAAGGGCAGCAACGCTGTGTTCTTCCCTGGTGTTATTCCACCTACTGTCCAGGGAGCAGGCCGCAGTTCCTCAAGGCAGCCGCCCTTCTTCCCTTTCCCTCTCTAGTCCAGAGTGGAGGGAAAGGGCTGTGGCCTTGGTGACGTGATGGAGAACACGTGGGATTTCCCCCAAGAATAATGCGGCTCTCACATGTGGGGAGCCAGGCAAGGGCATGACTGTATAGAGCAGAACCTTGGAAACCTAAGTGGACATTAGCTTCACATCCAAATCACAGGTGTGTAAGCTCTTAGGGGACAGAGATCTTTACATCATTTTTTTCAAAATTAAATAACAAAAAGAACCATTACAATATCTCATTTAGTTGATATTCCCCTAGCAAGGCGCCTTGAAAACAATAGTTTTTTTTTTTTTTAAAGATTTGCCTAATGACAAGCAAAAGCTAGCTGGCTTGTTTTAGTGAATTTGCTGCCAAGACTGATTTACATGTCTCCAGGGACTGAAGACTGTCAATCATAGAGCTTGGCACCTGCTTCAGCTGCCTCTATGGCACCTAATTTCCTGTGGGTTTCTTTCTTTTTTCACTTTAAAGTTAGTTTATTTTCATAGGAAGTTAAATTCACATACGTTTTCTTAGTCGCCTTGCCAGCCAGATGATAAAGGCAAGCCCGGAGAACGCAGTGACCATGACCGCCACTGGAATGAAGAGGGGGTTATAGTCACCTTCCTTGATCACTGTGAAGCTTTGGTCCGATTCTGAAAAAGAAGTCATAAGGCATACAACATGAGACCACAGCGTATTTCCTTAGTCCAGCTCATGACTTGAGTTTTTCCCTCTTATGCCTCCCAACACCATCCCATTTGACCTGACAAATGAAAAAACTCCCCAAAGGAGTCTATAGAGCAGAGGTGAAGATGGGACCAGCCTCTAGCCTAATGCCATGTAGTCTCAGGCCCCAGATTTACCATGCAGAAAATTCCTGGTACTGTGTCTATAACTCTTGCTAATATGTGGCCATCACTGTCTTTGGCTCCATCATCTGGTTCAATGGCTCGAACTAAGAAGTGTAGAGGAATGCCGGGCGTGGTGGCTCACGCCTGTCATCCCAGCACTCGGGAGGTAGAGACAGGAGGATTGCTGAGTTCGAGGCTTGCCTGGGCACCATAGTGAGCTCAGGGCCAGCCTGAACTACAAAGCGAGACCCTGTCTCCAAAAAGCAAAAAAAAAAAAAAAAAAAAAAAAAAAAAAAAAAAAAAAAAAAAAAAAAAAAAAAAAAAAAAAAAAAAAAAAAAAAAAAAAAA
>PVIC010002171.1:0-81006 GCA_004025085.1 Thryonomys swinderianus
ACAGGGTCTCGCTTTGTAGTTCAGGCTGGCCCTGAGCTCACTATGGTGCCCAGGCAAGCCGCCGCGAACTCAGCAATCCTCCTGTCTCAGCCTCCCGAGTGCTGGGATGACAGGCGTGAGCCACCACGTCCGGCATTGTGGTATGCGGTGTTGATTGTTGGTGGGCATGTCTCCACGCCCAGCATTCTATGTGGTTACCGGGGATCGAACTCAGGACCTTGCGCTTGCGAGGCAGGCACCGGAACCACTGAGCTAACCCTCCGGCCCAATGTCTCCTTTCTTAATACAGTGTGACTATTATATTCCATTTACATTTTTGACGTGCCTGAAGTAACAGAGTACAGGCCCCTAGAATAGCATGTGAGGTGATTGTTTGAGATGTCTTAGCGTAAAATCCTCAGCTTTGGGGATGGATTTGAAGTCTGGAATGACAGAAAGCAGTTACAGACATTTGTCTTTGGGACTGTAGAATCAGTTTCTGTGCCCACAGGAAGCCTCTAAGAAGGAGAAACCATGGTGATGGTAACCACACCCAGTGCAGACAAGCAGACACCCTGCTGTGCAGAAAGCTTGGCTGTTCCTCAATGCGACAGGGGTACCACCAGCTCGGGAAAGCAGGGTATGGGCAGGGTAACTCCATGCCCATGCGGATGCCCTTTGCTATTCAGTTTATAGGGTGAAGTGACAGCCACAGTCAAGTAATACATGTTGCAGTTTGAACTTGTGGAAGTCTCCCTGGCTGCCTTGTTCTGTTTGCACCTCTCACCAGGACTGTTCACCTACAGAAGCAATGGGTTCATTTTCCAGCCTTTGGTTTACTGTCTTTAATGGTGGAGTGCTGGGAGCAATCCTATTAGTTTTAGGGAAAAATAATTTCACAATTGAAACTGTGTTTAGGTCTAGCCTTCCTGCCTACAGGTCAGCTATAACTATACTAGCTGAAGACCTAGGACCTTCATCTACATAATTCCTCATTGTTCTAGGATGTACAAACATGCTGCTCTCCTGAGTGACCTATTATATTTGTTAGTCCTGATGTATCAAAACTCCTGCCCTCTGAGACACCTGGCCTCTGAGTGACCTGTTACATTACTTACTCCCCAGGTACTGAGTGAAAATGCGGCTAGCTCAAGTATTTTGTCTTTGCTGCCCAGAGTAGCATGGATTAGGCCCAAGCTCAGCTTCTTCTCTAAGTCTCATTTCTATTTATTCATTAATTTTCCTTGTGCTGTTAGGCTCACAGGGACTAGAACTTAACTACAGAGGTTCTAGTTACGTCCTCTTTTCCCATCCCCCGCAGTGGAGATGTGCCATGGACTGCAAAACAAACCCTGGATACAACCCCTTCTCAGAGTATCACTGAAAGTCCTCACATCAAATGTACTCATTTGGTAGGCAGCAGCTCTTGAAAGAGACGCCCAGACTGCAAGAAAGGAAGGTCTCCTTTCCTGCCAGTTATCTGTCTTAATCCCCATTTTGAGGGGGAAAGCAAGGGCTGGCTAAGCTTACTGACTCACTCACAGGAGAACCTGGGTCATCAGACTCCCTAACTGAAAAGGAAATGTATTTTATATCATACACTCTGCTTCTGCTTTGAGTGATACACTTTGAGAGAGTGTATCTCAGTCAATCTGACTTGCTATGCCAAAATACCACAAACAACAGAAATTCACTTCTTACAGTTCAAGAAGCTAAAAATATGAAACCAGAGGGCCACAGGGATCCTGGAGGACTCTTCCTTTGGGTTGCAGACAGCTGCATCCTGTGTGTTCCATTTGGCCTCTCCTTGGACTATACAGGTGGGGTGGGGCTCTTCCTAGTGTCTCTTCTTATAAGGAGATGAGTACTCCACGGAGGCCCCACTCTCAAGACTTCATCTAAACCTGATGAATTCCAAAATCTTGTCTCTGAAAACCATCACATGGGGAGGGGTCCATGCTTCCCCATAAGAATTTGGAGAGGACTCAGTGTCGTCCATAGTAGATAGACAGGAGTGATTTTGAAGTGTGGGCCTCTTTGGAAATGGAAGGAGTTTCTCTGGGTCATTATAAACTGGAATGAGAATGCCCATTGGCTCTGGGACAGCTGGTAGGGAAGCAGCAGAATTTAAAATTTGAGTTGGGGGCCGGAGGGTTAGCTCAGTGGTTCCGGCGCCTGCCTTGCAAGCGCAAGGACCTGAGTTCGATCACCGGTTACCACATATAATGCTGGGCATGGTGGCTCACGCCTGTCATCCCAGCACTTGGGAGGCAGAGACAGGAGGATTGCTGAGTTCGCGGCGGCTTGCCTGGGCACCATAGTGAGCTCAGGGCCAGCCTGAACTACAAAGCAAGACCCTGTCTCCAAAAAAAAAAGCAAAAAAAAAAAAAAAAAAAAAAATTGAGTTGGGCCCTGTCAAAAACCAGTGCTCCACCAAACAGGAGCCACCCTGCTGTATATGCAGCTGAGATCTATTCAGCACAATTTTTGCCTGTGGCCACTTTCAATTGACATTCAAATATAACTCTCTCTACCATCCTCCCACTATTGGCTAGTTTTAATTAAAGTAAATACTGACTCCTTCTTAACATAATGACAATGCCTCCATTTAGTCTCCTTTTCAACTCAGTATATTCATGCAATTCTTTCTTCCCAGAGCTGTGCAGATTTATCTGTGGGAACCTGGGCTTCGGGAGAAGGTGGCCCACTGCAAAGGACCCCAGCGAGGCAGCTGGCGGACTCAGCACAATGAACACGCTGAAGGCTCCCCGGGCTCCATTCTCTTGCTGATGGCCCCTTTTTTAAAATTAATTTTTATCTTTATTGGTACATTGTACACACACATCATGATCACACTCAGTATTGGGAATTTGTAGCAGTATATGACACAATTTAATTCTCATCCCATTCCCCTACCACCCCACAACCCCAAACCCCTAAATACATAACCTTTGTTTCCCTTTTTTATTACTATCACATTTTTTCTTTACCCTCATTACTCACTCCCCCACCACATTTCCCTTTGAATATTTTTTTTTTTTTGAGACAGGGTCTTGCTTTGTAGTTCAGGCTGGCCCTGAACTCACTATGTAGCTCAGGCAAGCCTCCAACTCAGCAATCCTCCTGCCTCTGCCTCCTGAGTGCTGGGATTATAGGCGTGAGCCACCACACCCGGCCCTTTTGAATATTTTCTATTTCACAATATCTGTCATACATTCTAGAACTCATTAACGTCTTCAGTTTCTCCTACCAGAGAACAGGTATGATATTTACACATCTGTTACCTATTTATTTCACTTAGGAGTATGTCCTGAAGGTACTTGAGTAAGGCTTTGTTGACTTTCTGCCAGCTTCTTTGCTTCTGCACTGCAGTGGATAGCACCCCGCTCTGGTTTCCACGATTTGAAGATACCCCGATCCTCCCTACCTTTTGAGGAAATATAGTTTCAAAAGTCTGTTGTGTATGGCAGGAATCCTTGGAGGCTATCGACTCTGCAAAGATTCTTGTCCTTTGTAGAAATTGCCACCAGTAAGTATGTCCCAAATGAGCACACTTCTGGTTCTATTCAGCCTTCACGTCATCCTTTACATTTCAGCTACGTTAGGTGTTAATTTATCCTGGTAGAGCATAAGAATTAAGGAAAGGTCATTGTGTTGTTTTGCGGGCTTATCTGTACTCTAATTTGTG
This sequence comes from Thryonomys swinderianus, assembly GCA_004025085.1. Taxonomy (NCBI): domain Eukaryota; kingdom Metazoa; phylum Chordata; class Mammalia; order Rodentia; family Thryonomyidae; genus Thryonomys; species Thryonomys swinderianus. The sequence continues at coordinate 3,668 of PVIC010002171.1, forward strand.
TACTTTACCATAAACACAGCTTACTGGCTTACCAGTGTGTGTGTCGAAGCTAAGGCCTGCCCCGTGATTCACTATGAAATTCCCTGGAAATAATCCCGTTGACTTCTTTTCTGTTTCTTTTTTTTAGATAAATAACCGCCCACGTGACTGCAGGTCCCCACTGATGATACACAAGAGCGTCTTCTCTTTGCTCAGTTGCTGCAACGAGCCACCCTTTTCTCAGACCGCTTCCCTTGCCTGGGGAAAGCCGGGTCCCCCAAAGCCTAGCTACCCCCAGCCAGGGGGAGCCTGAGCATGAACAAGAATGAGGGTGAGCAGCGACCAGCGGGGAGCTGAGCGTAGACACTGCAGCACAGGACGCCTGTGACATGAGAAGGAAGCAGTTGCAACACGTACGTAACACATATGTTAGAGGCACAGGAGCACTGGCCGTGCGGTGACTACGTTTCTTTACTCCATCCATGTTAACTAAACGCCCATCAGGCCAGGCCTGTGGCTTGGGGAAGGAACAAAGCTATGAGAGAACCGAAAATCAAAACAAAACAAAGCAAATCTCCAGAAAGCCAGGGAGTTTATTACTATCCAATGCCGGCAGCCCCCTTTGACTGCTAACCGCAGAGTTTGAGTGCAAGTAGACTCTAGAGACCTCAAGCGAAAAGTGACAACGCAGAGAAAGTCACGCTCTGCTCGATTTTCAGCTTGTCCTGCTGTCCGTGGATCAGTTCTGGGATCTCATTTTCCTTATCTATAAAATAAGGGTGTTAACTATGTATCTTTTATAGAACTATGTATCATAATCAAATGACAATACAGGGAAGCATCTAAAACCATGCCGGGCAGACAGTGAGCATTCAGTAGATCCAGTTCCCATCTAGATGCAGGCTGAAAACGCTGCTGGGGGTATAAGTGGTTCCCTCTCCTATGGTTTCAAATATATTAATATTTTCTTTTGTAAAATCTCCCTTACTCCCTCCAATTTATGTTCCATCTCCTTGTTCAGCTCAGTGTTTTACAAATCTAATTTATATCTTTTCTAAAAATCTCCTCCCACATTGCCCTCTGCCTGAACATAAGGGCCACACTCTGGAAATTGTTCTCCTGTCCCCGTTTGATAATTTTAGAATCTGTGTCTTTTCTGGGTCACTTTTGTTGACTCTTTCTCCATGCTTTACATAATATTTTCTGATTCTTTGCATAACTTGCAATCTTCTTTTGGATGCCAAAAGAAGATTGGCATCACCATTTGGACTTGGTGAATTTTACCACACTGAGTATTATATATTTATCTCTCCATGTAAATATTCCCATGTCACTTTCTGTGAGGTAGTTAATTTTCTTGGAATTTTTAAACAGATGTTGGCTACCTTTTCTTCTATAAAGAGTCTCACAGTACATAAATTTAGGTTTTGTGAGCCGCATATGATCTCTTTTGAATGTCCCTTGTGGTTCCTTTCCTTGTAACTCTTTAATGATATAGAACACTAATAAATAAAAATTAAAACCTCTTCGCCGGGCGTGGTGGCTCACGCCTGTAATCCCAGCACTCGGGAGGCAGAGACAGGAGGATTGCTGAGTTCGAGGCTTGCCTGGACTACATAGTGAGCTCAGAGCCAGCCTGAACTACAAAGTGAGACCCTGTCTCAAAAAAAAAAAAAAAATTGAAACCTCTTCAAGTTGTAAACTGAAATAATCATTAAGTTCCCATCATTTGTTTTTTATCTGCAGGAATCACCATCCTTCATTGCTTACTGTCTAGGATTTAAAAAGGTTCAGTTTTCTATATTTTCTTAGTTTGTATTTGCCATGGGAAGGTAAATCTGGCCCTTTCTAATTTTCTAGTTTCAGAAGCCTCTTTAGTTTTTCCTCCTGGTTGTGCCATTCTTCCATCCACTCTGGAAGGTGAAGTGATTCTTGCAATAAATTCCTTACACTAAGCTGAAAAGAGTGATTTCTGTCGTTTGCAAACAAGTCCTAAGTGGATACAATGCATCAGCAGTGTGTGATTAAGATAATTTGGTCAGACTCTGTGGAGAAAGGAAAAGCAATGTTTTGATCTCCCGCTGCACTACAGAAATGGAAGGCTCTTAGAAATTGAATATTTTCTTTCTGGTTTTTACTTTTGAGAGTGTAACTACCAGCTTTTTAAGGATGATCGTTTACAATTCTCATGCATAAAACACAGAATTAATAAACATTTATGCAAATTTACTTATATGAAGACACACATCAACCTTTTCTACACGTGCACCAAATATATCCCCTCCAGGAAGTGGCAAGAGTCCACTAACAATCTTTTTGGCTCTTCCTGTGATAACTTTGGAAGTTCACAGATGTACAGAAGCTCCAGATAGCTGAAAAAGATCATTTCAGCAGTGACAGATGCTGGAGACACCTAAGAACCATAGCTATGGAAAAATAACTCTTGTACTCAAGGGATGGAAACTGGCATCTACTCGCTTTTCATTAAGTTCCTCCATTCAGAATCTAACTACTTAATGTCAGAGCTTTAGGTTAGGGTTTAAAGGGGGAAGAGAAACGAAAGTAGAAAATTTTTGGAAAGAATCTGACACTAAAAATAAGTGTCTGGAACTAGAAACATATAAAAAAAGGTGCAAGTCTCTAAGATCTATAGTGTAAGCATTACCGGGTGCTTCCAAGAAGCCATCATAGCCATCAGCAGATGGATAAACTAAACCACTAATGAAACTCTCAGGCATCTAGGTAACCAGCCGCCCCCACTGTGCTGCCGCCCACCGTGGCCCGGCTCCTTCCGGGCTTCCTGCCGAGCGAACAGCTCCTCTAAGAGCTGAAGGAAAGGAAGAGCCTGCGTCCCTAGGGAAGGCGGTTCTTCTCCGTTGTGGACCTGACAGAGGTCCCCACGTCGGCGGGTGCCTGGGCCTCAGACCCGTGGGGTGCCGCACAGCCCGTGCTGACTCTGCCACCCCCGACCCCTTGGGACTCCTCTGCCCTTCCGCTCTGTCTTTCCTTTCAGCTCCTCCCCTCTCCTCCATGCCTGAGTCCCAGGCTCCAGGCCCCAGTTACCCCATCCTGGGTTATTTCCAGAGGCTCTGACTGCTCTGTCTGGTTCCCCTGTGGGTTTACGTCTCCGCCCAGCTCTCCACGGCGCTTCATCCGTCACCCTGTAGTCTGCCTCTCACCACGGGGAGCCAAATTCCTCTGTGGCGCTCGGACGCTGCAAGCTGGGCCTCAGGCAGGTGTCCTTCCCACTCCCGTGCCGTGTCCCTGCTCAGCGTGCTGCGGCGGGTGAGCTCCTGCGAATCCTCGGCCCCTCCACGCTGCTCCTGCCTCAGGGCCTCAGCCTGCCTGCTCTCCTACCTCCGTGTCTCAACCGGTAGCTCCACAGGACACAGGCGCGCCCCAGGCCCAGCCGCGAACGAGGCCGCCTTCCCTTTTCCGCTGCCTCTTCCCGTCTTGCCTCCTCCCAGACTCCGCCAAGGGATTCCTGCCCTTGAAGCCACAAATGCATTATAGAGTTTCTACAAAGTACATGGCAGATTAGTTGAAAACAAGAGCTTTAAAAATACAGCTGTTCCAAAAAGAAAGAATGTTTAGGCTTCACCTCTAAAGTAACACCCCATACTTTACCATGAGGACATGGGATGGCTTCGGAGGCTGGAAGACTCAAGTCCTGAGCCCCCAGAACTTCGGTGTGGGGGGAGGAGGCCAGAGAGCCTCCCCTTTCATGCTCTGGCCACTGTTTTCTGCACGAGAGGGGCTTCTCTGACTCAGACAGCCGTTCACACCTTGAACTCCTTGGGGCAGAGCACTTGGGAGTACATACATTGTTGAATCCATGAACACACATTAAAGCAATAAAAACTGGTACATATTTGCATGAATCTATACCACTGCACTCAATAACAAATTCACTGTATGAAGAGGAATTGCTTCTTACTCTTTCTGTATTAAACTAATTCTATTCAAATGGGGCACGGTGGCACACATCTACTATAATCCCACCACTTGGGGGAGGCTGAGGCAGGAAGATCACAAGTTCAAGGCCAGCCTGGGCAATTTAGTAAGATCCTATCTCAAAATGTAAGAGGTAAAAAAGAGGTCTGGGGTATAGGTGAGAGCAATGAATTCTTTAACAGAGTTGACTACAGTGGGACGAAGGTCACTGCTCCTAGAGACTGGGTAAATTAGTTCATGGTCAGGCTCATGTACTGTGCGTTCATCAGCTGACTATCCAGGTCTGTGGGGAATTTACTTTCTTGTTCCTTTTTTTGGGTATCTGTTTCTGATACAAAATCATTACATTCATTTGAGGTGATTGTTACATATATTCATACACGGAATCTTGATAGTTTCAAGATTTGTCCTTTCCTCCCTCCTGCATGATTCCGTTCCTCATCTTCAGAGAGTCTGCTTTCCTCTTTCCCACCACTTCTCCTTTATTTGGGAATTTGGGGATGTTTGGGATATTAGGGATTTCTCTAAAACAAGAAGCCGTGTGATATTTTACCCTCTGTGGCTGATTTATAACATTGCGGGTATCAAGATCCATCCATTTTCATACCAGTGCTTCAAATGTGGTGAATATTTTGGTTGGAAGTGATGAAGACTGACTGAATTAAATATGACGAGAGGGCATTTGTGACACATCTATTTTCAAAATAATATCATGACTTGCAATTCGGCATTGCCTGGAGAAGTTTCAGCTGGGATTGCTGTTATCAGGGGCCATTAAAGATAAGTGGAAGCAATCTGCTTCAATTAGGGCTGATGGTTTTGCTTGTATGTGTTTGTGTGTATATAAATATGTATTTAAAATCTGCCTTTTGGGGGATTTAGCTCAAGTGGTACCTTGGAAGCACAAGGGCCAGAGTTCGATCCCCGGTTCAAAAAAAAAAAAAAATCTGCCCTTCATATTTTTAAGTCTTATCAAAGCAAAACAAAAAATCATATTAAACTAAAATATGCAGGGTGGAAGGCAGCAGTGGTCTGCCCATCCCTCAAGACCAGACCTGCTCTCTAGGTCACCACTTTCTGTTCTTCCCACCAACTATTCTGCTGTTTCTTTGTCCTTAGAAATTACCTGTTCAGCTCACTTATATTAAATTTAAATTTATTTCTCCATTGCTAGTTTTATTCCTTTCCTCTGTAAAAAATAAAAATAATACAGTAAATGTCCAAGCGGTAGATCACTGTGAGGCTCAGACACCATCGCTATCATCATATTTAATACCCTTCTCTGCATCAAATGATCCCCAGTCGCCCTTTCAAGCAGAGAAACCATAGAATTTGAACAGGATATATGACTGTTCAAAAGTGACAATGTTTTTCAACTCTCCTTGCAAGTATACGTGGTTATATAAGCTAGTTTTCTGTCAGTCAAATACAAATAAAAATGAGGAAAGCTGTTTTTTTTTTTTTTTTTTGGAAAGCTGGTTTTTAAAACAGAAATATCACCCTTCCAAATCTTCCCTTCCTGCCAAGGCATGGTGGTACAGCATTCTGTAGGCTGAGGCAGGAGAACTACCTTGAGTTAGTGACCAGTCTGAGCTCTCCAGTGAGCTCTAGGCCAGCCTGAACTACACAGAGAGATCCTGTGTCCAAAATAAACAAATAAAAACAAAACAAAAGCAGAAAGCCTTCCCTTCCTTCCTTCCTTCTTGAAGTCAGGAAAACAGAACCCTTGATGTGAGGCAGTTTTAACCAGACTCAAGACAACACCTGGAAGTGTAATCAAGCAGCAGCATGGAGGGTCCCAGGCCCAGCGCGGCCTGGACGCAGGGCTGTTCTGGCCAACTTTGTATCACTAGTTCATGATTTGCATAGTTAACTTTCTATCCTCTATTGTTACAATTTCTTTGTGGAAAAGAAATATTGGCATTAAATTTACTTGCACCACCACATCTTCCAAGTGTCTTTGCGGTAGCCTTTCAGCCTGGCTGTCATCTGCTGGAAGCACCGTTCAAAGTAGTAGATTCACCACACGTTCAGTTAATAGCTGTTTGACTCATTCACCGTAGTTACAGCCATTCGCTGTGGCCAGCCAGGTCCCCATCCCATTGAAAAATTAGGGCAAGTCAGTCATGCAAATTAGCACAGAAGTGGCAGTTGACTAAATGGAGCCCTTGTGGTCTGATGGCGTGAAGGTAGCTTCTAAAAATACTGAGCCAAGCCTGCTCAGAGCTTAAGATCTGGAAGGGCCCAGCTCATTATGAATTAGTACTTTGAAGTTCTACCATTTCTATACCAGTTTTATAACATAAAGCTAGTTGGGTGAGAACAACTGAGGAGCTAAAACATGATTGGTTGTTCAATTTAATAAACATGACTTGAGTATCCAGAATCGGGTTAGTAAACCTCTCTCGGCTCAGAGGAAGCAGTTCCCTTCTAGGACTGGATTGGGGAATGGGTGCATTTTGGACCACTGAGCCCTAAAATAACTAGGAGGTTTTGCGGAATGCATAGAATAATGGCATGGAACGATGATGAAGAGAGACATACTCTCCACACCTTCCACTCTCTTGATTGAACTTCCAAAAGAAGCTTCTGAAACCAAACTAACACTCAGCAATTATTTTATTAATCTGCCTCAGTGACATTACAGCTAACTCACTGGCAGTTTGCATATCTGAATTCCAGCATCCAATTTCCCTAGACAAGTAGAGGGATCATGTTCTAAGGTGAAGAATGTAGATGTGCTTCCTAATAAGTACGAAAACATGGAGAGAGTGGAAAAGGGAATCGGAAATGAAGATAGTCCCAGAAGACTCTGCATATGTGGTTGTCATTATAATTTTCAACTTGTGTGAGTGTCAAGATATCGCCTACATAAAAGATAGGGAAGAACAAGACGTGCTGTTCTTGAATTAAAGTCAGTCCAGGGAATGCTTATCATCTTAAAGTTGGAATTAAACCTCATAAATATTTTGCTAAACTACGTTTTAGAAAGACAAGTGGATTACTGATTGCTCCTATAAGATCTGTGGCATTCTGGTAAGCAAGAGAAGGAATACCGTCTGAGGCATGTGTGTGCCAGATGCTGCCAGAGCACCAGTTCCTGGGCAGGGCTGCTTAGCTCCCGCAGCAGGAGTGTCCTGAAGTACCAGAGGGCGTTTTTGTACACCGTGAGCTCCCTGTGAGCCCGGCCTGCAGAATCACCCAGGGACAGCCTGAATCTTAAAAAAACATGTCAGAATGTTTAGCCCTTGAGGATTTCATATCTAATGAGTGAACTCTGACCAAGAGCATAAGCAACTCTAAATTTTCATAATAAGGTTTCTGATATGAAAGAAGACAGTCTGATACAAGTCAGGCAAAATAAGAAGGCCAATAAGAGATTCCCAGCAGAGAATTGAGCCCGAGTACGATGTATTCCCTAAGCCCTCGCAAACTCAGGCTCACTGTTCCCACTGGAAGGGGGAGAGGGACTCCGTGAAGCTAGGGGAAGTTGTGTCTCTTCGTGTAGAGGTGTGAAATAAATTCTCTTGTGGATGTGGGTGTTATAGTTATGAGTTAAGGAATCCTTCAAGCATTTTCAAATGAAAATAGAGCATATGATGCCTAACCACCAAATCCAGGTTCCTCGATCATGACAGCCACATATAATCTAGTCTTTATGACATATATGGCCTGTTTTGGCTTTCAGGGAAGCTTAAGGGGTTTTAAAGAAAGACCTTGTGTTTGTTTTTTATTTACTTATTTTTTTGTGGTACCCGGGCTCGAACTTAGGTCCCCGTGCTTCACAAGGTAGGCACAGTACCACTTGAGCTAAATCCCTGGCCCTTAAATTTTGCGTTCAGAATCCAGGTATTCTCATTAATTTGTAAGTGCTGATTACTTCTTACTGGCAGCAAATTTCAACAGTTCATTGCTCCTTGTCCACCAGACCTGCGAGCGGTGTTCTGCACACATTCCTGAAGAGTGAATTTGGAGATGCCTCATCCCATCAACCTCTTCCTCTGAAGTGTTCCAGGAGTTGTGCTTGGCATATGGTTCTGCACCAGTGCCCTCTTAGTTTGGGGCCCACACTAAAATCTGTGCCAAAAACAAAGGGGGGCTGCTACCAGTTAAATGTCACAGCTTCTTGAATTTCTCTCAGACAGTCATGTCTTTTTAAAAACATAATCTGGAAATAATTCACATACTTGTGCAAATTCAACGGCTTCCAGTATATTCATATATGTGCAAGCCACATAATTTTAAGGTGAGTTCATCACTTTCAAAAACTATCACTCACCTATAATCCACCTAACCCCAGGTTTAAGCAACTGTATTTTGTCTTCTTGGTTTTTCCTTTCAAGATCTTTAATACAAATGAAATTATATAATTTGTGTCCTTTTGTGATCATTTTCTTATTTAACAGAATGTTTTGAATATTTAATCAAGTTCACTGATTATTAGAGAAAAGCAAAGTAAGATAAGACTGAGATTCCATTTCACCCCAGAAAGAATAGCCAGCATCAGGAAACTAAACAATTACTAACGATGGTAGGAATGTGGGGGAAAGGGAGCCGTCCCGCAGTTTCGGTGGGGATCTAAACTAGCACAACTATTACGGAAAACAGTGGAGAGACTCCTCAAAAAACTGAAAATAGAAATTCCCAATTTGCTCAACTGTTCCCCTTCTCAGTATCGTCCTGAAAGTTAAAGACTTTACGTTACCGTGATACACGCACACCTGAATAATGCTGTCGTAAGCACTCAAGTACACCTGTGTGTGAACCTATCTTTTCCATTTTCCTGAGCTTAAAGAGTGGGATTAAAAGAAATAAACTCTACTTTAGCATTTAAGGACCTGGTTGAATGTTTTCGAAAGCAGCTACTGTATTTTCCATTCTCACCAGCACTGGGCAAGGACTGCGATTCCTCCAAATTATGCCAACACGGTCCTTAACCTATTTTATCCTAACTCTCCTATGGAGATGAGTAGTATCTCATCATGATTTGATTTCTCTGATGTTGAAGATGTTGAGCAGCTTCTCCTGTGCTTATCGACCATATGTACATACACGCATGTGTATGTATTATGTGTGTGTGTGCGCATTGGAAAATGTCTATTAGTACCATCCACCTATTTTTAATAGAATTATTTGCCTTCATGTGTCCCAAAGAGCCCTACAATGCCAACTGAAAACCCAGTTCCACAGATACACAGCTTCTCTTTTCTTTCTTAACATCGCAGTTGTAATAATGACGAAAATATTTTTAGAACTTTGCTTCCGTGTTGTAATCTTCTGACTTTCTGCAAAGCATCAGAGACTTTTATAGCCTTCCTTAAGGCTCCATGACATGACTAAATAAACCTAACACAGTTCTCTTCTGCACTAGTAGCTGGAGTTTTCCAACCAGAACAGCTTTTACATATCCCTAGGGGCCCAGCTAACAGAGAGCAGTGATGAGCCCCAACACTAGGCAGGCTTGCAAAAAAGAGATTGCAAAATGTTAGCATGTCTTTCACAGTCTTCCAAAGCCCAAGTGTTTTTCACAGCAATTTTGATATTTTATCTTATATATTCTAGAGTCAGACGGCAATTCCTTATACAGACTTCATGAAATTAATTCAATGATAAGGATTTATTTTTCTGTGAGTTGTGATTGGCATGTTCACAACGATTACCCTTTGCAATAAAGATATATTTGCACGAGCTTTTAGAGGCTGACTAATTTACATCAGGTTATATCGATAAAATATGAGAAATGGACAAAACTAACATCAATGATAAACTCTAGTGTATCTAGTTTTCAGTTAGTACATAAAATAAAGTTAAATCAGCAAAAACATGAGGAGAATTTGATTAAAACAATCATAAGAATGTTATAGAATCAACAATCATAAGACAGTATTAGCGGACAAACAAAAAGTCAAAGCTACTCTTTTTCATTAAGAAGCTTTTAAATAGGTTCGATAACAATGGAATTTTATCTCACTGAAAACCTCTAGACATTGTGGGGGTCACCCGAAGCACAAGGCCTCATTTTTGTTACTCTCTTTCTTGACTCTAAATTCATGCCTAAATATTAGCTTTCGTGCAGTTTTAAGACAAACGCATGAAACCATTTCACACTGAAAAACTTTATATAGTATACACATCAAAACTTACAGTGTGTTTCTATTTGTATTAAACAGATTTAGGGCCAAGAAAACCTATGGGATGGGCAAATCCTACATTTTTTCAAGAAGTTCAAGAGAGATACAGCGCTGAGAATTAAGACACAAGCTCAACAAAGAGCCATAGCGCTCTCACGCATGTTTTTGTTCCCAGTCTAATGTGAAGTTTTTGATGAGCTGGGATGTGTGGGCTGCACCAGGGGCTTTCTTGCCTCCTCATTTCCTAAGATGAAACTCTGATGTTTGAATTATTTGTCCTACAAGTGATAGGGAAGAGGCAAGGAAGTTGAGAGCAAGTCAAGATGGTGTTTTCTAAGGGTTGCTCTAAGTTGGTCAAAAGGCTGGAAAGAAGAAAACCAGCTATAAAAATATGCATGCTAACGAGGTGACGTCACGAAGCCCTGCCCACCAGCAAATGGCTATCACCGTTGCCCACGATTAATGGTTCTCCAAAGTTCCTCCTCCCGGGTGCGGTGGAGCAGTTGGTTGACTGTGACAGAGAATATTCTTGAACATTGGTTCCGCATCTACACTATCCTCTTCTCCAACACCTCTTCCCTTTGCATCTTTAAAGAAAGTGCAACAACAGAATTTTTAAAAGTCCAAAACTGAAAAAAAGAAGTAATGGTAAGAAAGCCATACAAATTATTTTCCTCCAATGGTATCTAGAATGGCCTAAACTTACAGATAAATTTATTGAAACACTTACAGAAACAATAGGTTGGGTGGTTTGGGTTTTTTAAACTGCATAGCAACTAGAGCATATCTTTTCAACTTACTTTGGTTATTAATGATTATAGATAAAGAGAAATTAAAATTAAATCCTGTTTAAAGTTTAGCCTTTAGGTAAGCCACAAGACAAGAGTTTGACATTATTTTCAGTGCTTTGAAAATGCTAGAAGAAGCATAGGTAAATATCGTTATAAACAGGATGTGAACTTAAATTCCAGGGCAACTAACATAGAAGAAAAAGAGATCAGCTTGAACACGAGATGGCTGCTCTCTGAGGAGAAGTCATCCTCCTGAAAACTAGGGACTAAATCCGTGGTTTACAGCCCATAGTGGACAGAGAAGTGAAATAAGGATGTAAAACATTATGACCCACGTAAACGAGTAGGTGAGTGAGCGTACAGTCAGTCCATAAATGAAATATCTAAATCTGGAGCAAAAAGATTTTTATAGGACCTCTAACTGATTAAAATAAGAATGCTCTTAAAAATTGATGAGAGTGAGTGCCCTACTTGTCAACTGATAAAACTGATATACACAAACAATTCACAAATGATACCTATACATGTAAGAAAATGTATATTATAAAGGGGTGTACCGAGCATACTTATTAATAATTCAGGCTGTCACTTGACATTTCTCTTTTAAGTCCTTTCAAGTTCTGAAACCTTACCACTTCTTCTTGGGACCTTTTAGCAAGGCAAGAATGTGAAGACAGAAGGGACATTTGGGAAGGAAGCAGATTGGGAACATCTGTGATATATGTAAGACAGGATAAGGAGAAGAGGAAAATTTTCTGAAGTGTTATTGCAAACTGATGAAACTGCTGGGGAACTCATTTTTTATCTTGCATTGATTGTATGTACTCAGATCTTCTGGCTCCTGCATTGCCGTTAGAACTGGCAGAAAGGGACAAAGTCTCAGTTTGACACAGAACCTTAGAGATACAGAATGGCTATCTTTATTTTTCAAAAAACAGGATATATTCATAGAAGGAAGAGAGAAATAGAGAAAAGAAGAGAAAGTCGGGCCAACATGCTTTTAATCCCTGTGTAAGTAATAATCTATCCAATGATGTTGAAAAATACTGTTCTTTGAATCTTAGGTACCCTATAACCATTTCTGTTACATTTTCCTGGGAAAATATAGGAAAGTAACATTTTACAACTTTGAAGTGAACAATTTATCTGAATATTTTTTAATAACCTATTTTTTACAATGTCATAAAAGTTCTCTGATCTTTGAGGTTCAACTTGTAGGTTTTTCAGATACAGAATAACCCATCAGGCTCTGTTTATAACCTACAAAGACTTCTCTAACCTGCAACTTCAAACCTTCCAACTTTCCCTACAAAGCAATTTCATAGGCTTCTAAACCACAATGCCAGGTATAGTGAAAATAGCAATCTCACCTCCCTGGTATCACTTCACTGCAGTAGCTTTCTCATCACTGATACATAATACTAACATCCACAATTTGAAGGAAAAAAGGTTTGATTTGTTTATAGTTATCGTCCATGATCAGCTGGCTCCTAAGCAAAGCATCCTGAAAGAAAGGCACAGAAGAGCAAAGCAGCTTAGTTCATTGAGGCAGGGAAATATATCAGGGAAAGAGTGCCAGAAATGGTGATGGAGGAATACATCCCAGGGGCATAGGGTTCCATGACCCACCCGGACACTCCTAAGAGTATCTCCACCAATTCCTGGAAGAGTTCCCAAGCAATTTGTGACTACACCCTATCTAGCACATTAGATCCTTTAGCACCTTTTCATCTTCTCTGCATGGAAAAATAGTAGCCCAATACAGGGCCTAGAAATGCTCATTCAGGGTCTAGTATTCTTATCCATGCACCAATAATTTTTAGCATATACATCTGGGCAGTAACGTAGTCCTTCTAGCAAGATGTTTATTAAAGTTGCTGCCTAGGAATCACAGTACAACAGAGAAAAGAAATGTAAGATGTACTAGATACATAAATGCTAAAACCTTGATAACTATGGTCAATTTTCATAATTTCCTAGAGTGAGCTAAAATTACATCTAATCTATGGTCAATAATATTCTTCCCTTTTCTCATTCTTCTTAGTGGGCATTCAAAAACATCAAATGTTTAAAAACCAGAAGCAATGTTTTGCATGAATTTTAACTCACATGGCATAATTTAATATACTCAGTATATTAAAACCTAAACGATGTTCACCCATCTGTGAAATTTTGTGAATTCTCTAAGCAAGAAGAAAATAGGGAGGATTAATGACAGTGCTGACATACTGTGGCTGTTGGGGAATACTCAAATATAAGTAAGTACTCAATGGATTTTTAGAAGCAAGATTAAATTTATATGTCTTATATTTCAGACATCAGAGAGAGCTCTTAGAAAGAAGACTATTCCACTTGGCAATAGTCCATCAAATAGATTATCTTGGCCAGGTTGTTTGAATGAGAAACACTATATGCTGATTTTTGGGGGTAATTCATGTTTCAAATTAACATGTGAAAGGCTTTGAACCATCTTGTGGTAGAAATATCTCTTAGGTTTTTGTAATCTACTGTCTCCCAAAATTACTCACATAATGAATATATTCACATAAACTATTTCCACTCACATATTCTCCTAAAAACAATCCTTGAGAGAATTGGGTCAAGGGGAATACTCTCATTCAAGTGTTAAATCATCTCGGCACCACCTTCAAAATTCTTAACAATGTCACACAATCCAGATGTCACAGACTAGAGTGTCCAGTGATCTCTAGCAGCTGGTCAGCAGAAAATCGGTTTACTCAAAAAGGAAGACACTCCAAACCACAGTCCTCAAAACACATCCTGGTCTCTTATTTATTAGAACAAAGAACATAAGCACGGACTCTGATAGTATCCCTGGAAGCATAACAAGTCAAGAAATGATGAAAGCAATCCCAAAGGCAAGTTGTAGATGCTAAAAACTACAAAGACTATCTTAAAAGCGACATACACAAAAACGGATTCAGACTCAGTACACATAAAAATCATAAGAGAGCATCTATCAACCATCAATAATCCCTATTCCCAAATCAAAGTGAAGATTTTCTATTGGGTTTGGTAATAACAAAGAAATATGGATAAAATTAATTTAGTGAAATGTAATAGTATAGAGAGTACTTGGATGAACAAAAGAGTACAGCAACCTTCTATGAGATCACTAATTTCCAAGGCCTTGGTGAGGGAGAAAGAAAATAAGAACTAATATATCCATATTCAGGACTTTGGTGTGACTGTCAGAGCAAAAACCATAGTTAAGTATCCTCAGAGAGCTCGGTTCCTTTTTATTGCTCTATTTTTGCTCTATTTTCATTTTTCTTGAGTTTTGAACTGTATAGTTAAACCAAGAAATAGAAGAAACATGTTACAAGATTTATGGCAAGAAATTGGCTTAGTGACCGCAGGGCCAGCGGTACAAGTTGGAAACCCATAGTCCGGGCCATGAGGTGGACCAGCCAAGGCTCCCGGCAGGGGGATGCAGGTTCAGTTCCACCATCACTGGGAAGTCCGGGTCTGTCCGAAGGCTTTCCAAGAACTGAATTCAATCACTGATCACATGGGATAATCGAAGAGGTTATCCCTTTCTTAGAGGTATCTGATTACAGAATAATCGTTATGTGCTCAAAATACCCCACAGCAACTCCTACATTAGAGTTTTTTTGAAGGAAAACCAAGCATCTCCAGGAATACTTAAATTCATAGCATATATATATATATATATTTTTTTTTTTTTTTGAGACAGGGTCTTGTTTTGTAGTTCAGGCTGGCCCTGAGCTCACTATATAGCCCAGGCAAGCCTCAAACTCAGCAATCCTCCCGCCTCTGCCTCCCAAGTGCTGGGATGACAGCCGTGAGCCACCACGCCCGGCACTGTGGTATGTGGTATTGATGGCTGGTGGGCGTGAGTCTCCACACCCAGCATTGTATGTGGTCACCGGGATTGAACTCAGGACCTTGCGCTTGCGAGGCAGGCGCCGGAACCACTGAGCTAACCCTCCGGCCCATAGCTTATATGTTTTTAAGAATGATTTTGTAACTCTGAAAGCTGTAAAGTCTAGATTAATTTCCTTTAGTCAAATGCATAATGCTGCACAAAGACACACACACATAGGCACACAAATAGAATGTCATGATGACATGCCATAGTCTAATAGAATTACAGGAAATTTCTTAGGATTAGATTGGAATTTATACAAGATAATATTTCTGTTAGGCAACACAGAAGCTTTTCTTTTCCATAGCAGCCTGTAGCTAAACCACCTGTGCCTCGTAGTGTCATCAGATTCTGGGGTTCTATGGTCCTTTTCAAGGTCCTTGGTGTCCTGAAAAAATAATTGGACAAGACAAGCAAGGTTTTGAACTTATCACAGGTAGGAAGTGAAGTACACTCTACAGAGTGAGGATGGACACAGAAAGTTCAAAGTGGCCGAAAGGTTAAGGGTGGAAGGCTTTTGTATTCCTCATTCGGAGGCTGATATCAGATCTAGGCTGTGCTATCAAAAACCTGCTTGATGTTGTGTAGAAGAATTGGAGATAGCACTTCCTGATTGGTCTCAGGTGCAGGGTTGGGAATTATGTTCTGTGCACATGTTCTTTTTTTTTTTTTTGAGACAGGATCTCACTTTGTAGATCAGGCTGGCCCTGAGCTCACTATGGAGCCCAGGCAAGCCTGGAACTCAGCCGTCCTCCTGCCTCTGCCTCCCGAGTGTTGGGTGACAGGCGTGAGCCCCCACGCCTGGATGTGCACATGTTCTTGATTTCTTCGCTACACCCTAATTTCCTGCCTCCGTAGAACAGCTCTGCTGCCTCACCAGTTGCTTAGTACCCTATTTTGTTGTACCTTTCTGCTCTGTCTTCTTTAGTAGCTCTTCATCACCAAGGTTAACTGACTGTGTTGTACCTTTCTGCTCTGTCTTCTTTAGTAGCTCTTCATCACCAAGGTTAACTGACTGTGTTGTGCCTTTCTGCTCTGTCTTCTTTAGTAGCTCTTCATCACCAAGGTTAACTGACTGTTCAAGGTGACTTCTGAAGCTCTAGCTTTTGTTTCTATTTTCTGAGCAATGTAGCTTTAAAGGTCCAAATGGCTTGCCCTCTTTTTTTTTTTTTTTTTTTCCTGAAAATCCCAAACTTCTGCCTATGTTGAATTGGTCAGAATTGGTCACACAGCCAAAACTGGGAGCCAAAACCAGCCTCTTTTCTTTCCAAGTTGACTGTCTCAAGTTGTTATGATAGTAAAGAAAGACAATGACTAACTTGGACCATTTGGGTTGTCAGTTATGCTAGAACAGCCTCTGTGAGATGGAATTGAAGAAGCATGATGTATTTCATCATATGGACTAATGTTTTTTTTTCTCTAACTCTAACAATTTGTCTGGTTAACAAATTTTGCAACCTCTCTTTCTGAACATGAGAAGCCATGTTATCTAAAAGTTCTGGTATTTATTATTACTTTAAAACTTTTGAAAGATTTTGAGACGTATCATCAAACTATTTGGAACAGACATCAAGTCTGTTTGGTCATGACCTTGTGCTAATTCTGGCAAGTAGACATCTGTCTTATTCCCAAACATTCACTTTGCATCCAATTTTGATAAAATAATTGCCATTTGTATTTCTTTCTGCTTTTATGATCTTCTCCCACTCATATCTGAGACCTGAAGCTATCTAAATGCAGGGAAGGGGTATCCTGCCTATGTTTCATCACACTCTTAAACTTCGCTGTATTTTGATGCTGTTCATGAAGTTTACCTTATTTTTCCTTACCAGTTTTAATTTCTGAAAATATATTTGAAATGTGAATTATTCATTATTTGTCATCTACCTTTTTTATCATTACCCGGGATAAAATTTTTCTCTTTAAATATTGACATAAAATTATTTCTCTAGTGCTTCATAAAGGAGATTTAAATGTGAAAATAAAGAAATGTACTACGCAGTGAGTGACAAGGTTTCAAAGAGGAATGTAATTTACTTTTGAGTTATCAAACCTGTAAAGAAAGATGTGGATATAGAGAGTAATATTCATTTCTATTGGAGTGAAGAAATGCCTCATTTGTTCATTACTTATTTCTTTGGTTAATGTTGAAATGTCTTGACTGTGTGATAATGAGGTTGAATACCTTTACCTTATGGCAATAATTTGTAATCATTTATAAGGTTGTAGAGTAATAATTTTATTATTGCTGTTGGGAGATGAGTCCATTAGGAAGCAGTAATTGCCAACTGTTTATATCTTATAGCACCATGTAAAGAGAATTGTGATGCCAATCACTGTGCTCCATGAGACGCTAGTCTTTAATTGGTGATTCTAGAGTACAGTAACAGCTAGCTGAGAACCGCTTACAGCTGTATTTTTTCCCCAGATTGTCATAAAAAGGCTATGGTTTTCCTACCATCTCATGACCATTTAAAATCTATGTTTTGTCCTCTCTGCCATTTATACCTGTAATTTCTTCTCTTCTGACACTACCTTTGAAAAACTTCTCAAACTATGGTGGTCACTCGATTCAAAAATGCCTTTGTGTGGAAACAACTTGGTTTACAACAAGCATTTGATGAAATTTTCTTTGTTTGCATCAAGTGACAAATGTGATAGTGGTCATCCATCGTGCACAAATGCAAACATGGCCATCTTTTCCAAAATCATAGAACAAACTGAATTCATGAACCAAGGCATCATTGTAGTATATATTTCACTTTCCTTACAATATTGAAACAACTTATAAACTTAGGCTGCCATTTAGTGATGAGGTCGTTCAAGGTATTTTTGTTTCTTCATTCAGAAAGTACATGAATGACCTCAGCTCAGAAATGTGGGCAACTGGGCAGAGCAGTGTTTCTACTGCAACTTCAGGAAAAGTCTGAACCAACTGCAATGTAGCAGGTTTTCCCAAAGCCGTCAGAGAATGGAGGAAACAGAGCCAGACCTGGAAGGTAACATGCTACACGATCTCGTTTCCGTGATAGTCTGGAGTAAAGAAACTTACAGCGGATGGTAGCCAGGGATGATGTTTGTGAAGGGACGGACAACAAAGGGATAATGGGGGGGATCTGGCGGATGATGGATGTTTCACCCGTGACTCCTCTGAGTCTTCTAGGACCTTTACGAATGTGAAAGGGAAAGTTCCATATTCCAGGAATCGCTTCTCTGGCAAATCGGACTGACTGATGCCCCCGAGTGGAAATGTTCTGTGTGACACATTGGGCGGTAGATACCTGACTTATACTTCCGTCATAATCCATTGAAGGAGATATTGCAAAAAGGAAGTTCTAAAATAGGAAAAAAAAATTTTCTTTATAAAGCCCACTAATACGCCCAGATTCCAGGATGGAATGCAGGCTGTGATTTTAAAAAAATATCCACTGTATGAGGAATGAAAATTACTTAATAAGAAACTGGAATCTGGTCATCTGAGTGAAAGTTTGTTCATATGAGAAATTGGATTCTAGTTGCAGGAGCAGAAATATTTTGCGTTTTGGGGCATACAAGATAAACAGGGCGAATGCATGTAGGTTTATTGTGAACAAAGGGACTGAACTATCTCAAATCTAGCCATGTGATGTGACTAAGAATCACAGATCTATCCAATTGACACCCTTAAAAACCACATTCTGAGGGCCTGCATAATTTGACATAATTCTTTTTTTTTGAGACAGGGTCTCGCTTTGTAGTTCAGGCTGGCCCTGAGCTCACTATGTAGCCCAGGCAAGCTGCCACGAACTCAGCAATCCTCCTGCCTCTGCCTTCCGAGTGCTGGGAAAACAGGCATGAGCCACCACGCCCGGCACTGTGGTATGTGGTATTGATGGCTGGTGGGCGTGAGTCACCACGCCCAGCATTCTATGTGGTTACCAGGATCGAACTCAGGACCTTGCACTTGTGAGGCAGGCGCCAGAACCACTGAGCTAAACCTCTGGCCCAATTCTTATATATTTTGATATTTTTTATTTTCCTCATTCATAAAGTGAAAAGGTTATAATGATGACCTTTTTTTGAAGTTATTTTCTGAGGCAATGGGCTTTGGAAATTATCAAATCTATGTTTAAGTGTTGATCCAAAACTTCAAGTTCTGTGGCTTTGGTTAAGCAATTCACTTTATCTATGCTTTGATTTCCTCCTCTCAGAGTGAAGGCATACACCCTCTGTTTTGGCTTGAAAATTTAAGAGATCTTGTATGTAAAGAAGAAAACAGTGCCTGGCACAGAGTAAATCAGGATGATGTTGTGTCCTATATATGCTAAATGGTTTGAAAGTATTATAATTTGGCATTCTAGCTTTTGAATTTATATAACACAGAAGAATATGAAAGCTAAAATGTCACAACAGGCTTATTTTCTAGTTTCACAAACAAGAGAAAATGCTCTTATAAACTTAACTTTATCACCTACATACAAGAATGGAGTTGACAAGAACACAGCAGAGTGTTACAGACGAGGGATGGTTACATAACAGAAAAACAAGCACCAAAAAGCCAAGCGACTTTCTTGTCTGACCTTGGATCCGGCCCTGTACACAGGGTTCAGACGCTTGCTGTGGTAACAACAGCCAAATTAAAGGGCCAGGCTACTTTTTTCTAATTGCCTGCTGGAAATCTGTGGGATCTCAACACAGACAGATGTACAGTTAATCACTTCTGATGACCGAAATCAGGAAAGTCCAGGCTCCCTGCTTTACAGGCACACAATAGAGATAGGTATATGTTTTGTACTCCGTAAGGGTCCTGCAAAGTGTAAGTTGCAGAAGCTACAAAGATGAACATGGATAGGCATGTCAGTGGAAAATAGAATTTAGGCCTCCTACAAATTGTGATTAAAAACTCTGGTAAATATTTAAATTTAAAAATTAATACAGTGAAAGATACATACCATTAATATACCACAGGACCTACCACTCAGTGTCCTGATAGTTTCAAAACCCTCACTTTTCCTGGTCATTTTGACTTTGACTAGAAGTCACACTGTAGCAGATATCCCTGCCCAGTGTTAGGAGCCCACAAGAGGCACATGCTTCTTTCTTTACAAAGTTTGGCTACATTGTTCTAGATCAGGAATCAGACCAAAGCCTTATGTGATCCAAACGGACATGTCAGCTGGTGGTCTGAGTGAGTGTAGTGTTTCCTTTAGTGGCTACCACAGAGGCCTGAGACCTGGTCCATGCGTGGTAGGGCTCCGCTGAGTCACGTGCAGCTGAGGTCAGCATGACCTCCATTAAAAATCTTTGCCTGAGTTGTGGTCCTCACTGAGCTGATGTGTTTCTGGCTAATTGCACACAGTTCCAATACCTGTTTATTCTCTCCAAGCAAGATAAGCAGTGTCTTCTCCCTTTACATCTCTGTTTGGCGTCATCCCGACGTTTCCACTATATCACCAGATGTCTTTGCAGTGACCCTTTCTCACTTTCTTCCCATGCTTTGAGTCAACAATTGCTGGATGTCTGTGGGGTCCTTTGTCTTTGTTGCTCAGAGCAGCCTATGACCCAAGATCCAGCTTTCTCTCTAAGTCTTATTTTCTGTCTTCATTCTTATTAGCTCTGTGCTGTATTGACTCATAGGAGACTGAGACCCACTATGGGGGTCTTTGGTAACTTTCATTTCCTATTCTCTACACACACAATGCCAGACACTGAATAAAGTGGATGAGGACGCATAATGATTTTTACAACTGCCTTTTGACTGGATGGCACTCTGCAGCAACACTGATCATGTTTGTGATAACATCCTGCAAAAGTCCTCATGAAAGAAGACTTCCAGAAATGCTTCAGAAAAGGGCAAGAATTATGAGGCAGCGATATTTCCTCATGGGGTTGTATTTTGAGAGGAATTAATGGCAACATGTCTTTTACTGTAATAGAAATTTTGATTTAAACATTTACCATATAGTTTAATAGACTCTTGTATATGTTCTCAATTAAATTTTTCTGGAGGTGCCAAAGTAATTCAACAGAGAAAGAGAAATTTCTTCAACAAATTGTGTTTGTTATTCTTCTGCAAAAGGACCCTTTCTTCATCTCATGCACAAAAATTAGCTCAAAAGGGATCAGAGACCCAAAGAAAACAGACACATAAATATATGTGACCTTAGATTGGGCAACTATTTTACAGATATGACACAAAAAACATAAGTTTAAAAAGAAAAATGGAAAAACATAAAAAGTAGTGCTTCAATTAAAGTATTTGTGAAATTAAGAATACCATCAAGACAGAGGAAAGATATCTTTGCAAAATGAGAAAAATGTTTGCAAATCATATCTGATAAGGAAATTATCATGGAAGGAATTCTTAAAAATCTGTAATAAAATAATAAGCAACCCAGTTAAAATACAGAGAAATAGCTGAATAGACATTTCTCCAAAGACTATACAAATAACCAGTAAATAATGAGGACATAATAATTGCTAGTTAAAAGGGAAGTATAAGTCAAAGGCAGAAGGAGGTAAGATTGCAAACTCTATTAGGATGGGTAGAAAAATCAACCGATGACAATTGCTGATGAGGGTGTGAAGTTGGATCACAGAGTGGGTTCTGTAACTCTGGAACTGGTCTGGTAGTTCCTTAAAGTTTACACACACAGTTATCATATGACCCTATATTCAGTTTTAGGCACACACTCAAGAGAAATTAGAACATAAATATACATAAACATTTGCACCCAAATGTAGCTGCATCCATCATAATACCCCAAAATTGGAAATAACATAAGCATTCAACTGATGAACAAATTCATAAAGTATGATATATCCATACAATGGAATAAGATGCTAGTCAGTTTTCTGTTACTGTAACAAAGTACATGAGATAATAAACTTAAAAAGGAAAAAGTTTGTTTGGGCTCTGAATTTCAAAGGTTTCATTTTAGTCAGTTGGCCTTGTTGCTTTTTTTTTTTTTGCTTTTTGAGACAGGGTCTCGCGTTGTAGTTCAGGCTGGCCCTGAGCTCTCTATGGTGCCCAGGCAAGCCGCCGCGAACTCAGCAATCCTCCTGTCTCTGCCTCCCGAGTGCTGGGATGACAGGCGTGAGCCACCACGTCCAGCATTGTGGTATGTGGTGTTGATGGTTGGTGGGCGTGTCTCCACGTCCAGCATTATATGTGGTTACCTGGGATCGAACTCAGGACCTTGCGCTTGCGAGGCAGGCGCCGGAACCACTGAGCTAAACCTCCGGCCCATGTGTCTTTTTATTTTAAAGTTACAAGGTAGCTCTCAGGATCTTTGGCTACTCTATAAGGACAGGATTAAGCAGCCAATGAAATATTCCCATAGCACAGCGTGGAGTTTTCTGGGACAGCCCCAGAGCCTAGTGCTTTCTCATGCCCGCCAGAAGCGAGCCCTGCCTGGACCTGTCTTGTAGGGGAGCATCCCGCGGGGAGAACAGATCACGCATCTGCAGCTTGGTTACAAGGAATATGCTTTTGGCTGAATTTTGCAGAGAAAGGCAAGATGCAGAATATAAGAAAAGGGAGAACAATTAAATTACTTTAAGCTGTCAGAAATGAGGGATGGGCATGGCAGCTTCCTAATTCATTTTTTCGGAGGCTTGACTTTCCCTTTTCAAATCACCTTGTAAATATTGCTGCTCTAGTTCTCTGCTTGTTAAAGCTGCATGTGGAATCAAATATCTCCATCGGTTTACCCTGCCAGCTTGGGTTCATTCTTCCTGCCTTTTCAGATCAGGATGAAGCCTGGTTTGTCCCTCCTAGGAGTCTGACCCAATTTTGCTTGTTAATGCTTGTAATTCCTGCCTCCTCTGATTCCAGGAGGGCACATCAAAACCCGTCTTCCACAGCGATGACTGAGGGTTACCAAGTGCGCTCAGTCACAATCTCTCCTAGAAAAGCTCTCTTTGTTGTTTAGCTATTTAAGTTCTCACAAATTCGCCTGTCTCCCAGGGCTTCCTGCTGGCGCTTCGGAATGCCAAGGGAGGCCAGGTCGCCTTTGTCCAACGCGTGTTGCTTCAGTTAAGCCACACGGTGTCCGCGGACATTCTCTGCTGGACTGGGAAGCAGGAAGCGGCCCCTGTTCGGACTCGTTTCCCCACAAAGGACGGACGTCCGCTCGCAAGGATACTTTCCTCCCTTTCTTTGCGCTCATCTTCGAAAGCGCATGCTCCAAGTTTTCACGGCCATCAAGGTTTTATAACCTTCACACAGTTGAGCTTTCACAAGTGGATCGTCTCTTCTCCCTCTGTCCCTGCTCTCTCTGGAACAGCAAAAATTAAATAAATGCGTAAGAGAGAAAATAAAGTCATTAAATCTCAAGTTCTGGCACAATACTGTTGACGTCTTCCCAGCGCCGGCCCCAGCTTGCTTCTTTGAAATACTCTTTCCGATGTTTTTATTCCAACCTGGACAATTTTACATTCTAGCTCTTAAGTGTGGTTTAGCGCACTCAGAAGGGGTGGTAAAGGGGACAGGACTCCACGGACGTGAGGACTTGGAAGCGCTGTGACCGTCTGGAGAGGTCTGAGGGACCGGCTCGGCGGCTGCATCCGGTGGGGCAGCCTCATCCGCCGCCTCCGGGATCACGCTGGGTCTGAGACTCCCAACTTCTTGGTCTGAGCAGCGACCGGAGCCTCTCGCTTTGCGAAGCCCCGTGGCCTCTCCCGCCGCTGCTCCCGCAGAGGGTCGCTGTGGACTCCCACGCCGGATCCTGAGAGCCTGCCTACTAAACCCCCCGAGCCACGGCAGCGATGCGCTCTACCGCCTGCGCTCCCTGGGGAGCCCGGCCAAGCCCGGCGCCTGGGAACACGCAGGGCCTGCTCACCCCGCCCGGCCGGCCTCCGGCACCGCCTCGGGCCTCCTCGGAGCCCAGACCAGCTCCCGCTCCTCCTCCCACACGCCGCCCCAAACGAGATTCTGCTTCTTTAGGGCCCTGGGGAACTTTATTTTTTCTTTTCCTTAGTATATTTAATATCGCAAAGCTTTTTCTTGGTTTAGTTTTATGTTACCTTTGACACAACATTTCTTCTTATCTGCTGGCTTTGACCCGAAGCCCCTTACACAGTTCGCCTTGCTGGACTTCAGAGCAGTGAAGGGGGCGGGACTGAATCCAGTGATCGGAAAACAGCTCCGTGGTTTTGCGCAACCCTGACAGCACGTGTCTATTCCTTATTTTGCTCCAAGCCGTGCGTATCTGCCTCTTAGAACACTGCAGGACTTTGTTCTGAGCCCAATTGTTCTTTTTAGCTTTTTCTAAAAAAATCCTATATTTTACTTGGCTGTATGGTTTATGCAAAATTAAATACCTTCTCCTCTTACCTTCAGGACTTACCAGTGCAAACGCTTTCAAATGAGCCGTAGAAGCTCAGTTGAGACTAGTTCATGAGCCTAATGGCACTGAGTGATTGTTCTATTTAAAAGTCATTTGTTTGCCCACAAACTCTGAAACTCAAGAGGATTATCATTACGGATGGTTTATACAACCAGCAATAACCATGATTTCTATCATATAATGGAAGCCTAATAAAAGTTTATACATAAAAGTTTAAATAAATGAACAAATTGTGTATCTCTGAAGAAAGGTATGTTGAGTAAAAAAATTATCTGTAAAAGACTGGGGATTTAGCTCAAGTGGTACCCTGCCAACTTTGGACTCATAAGGGCCCAAGTTTGATTCCCGGTACTGAAAAAAAAAAAAAAACCCAACAACAATTATCTGTAAGTTACACGATCTTATGTATGTAAAGGTTGGAGCTTCTTTCAGATACCTGAAAATGAAAACCTGATAGTCATTTTGCATGGGATAGACCTTTTCCGTTTATGGCATGTTTCTTTATAGCAGCTGTTTTTAAAACCTTATCTCCAACATACTCAATAAAATCCATCTTTGCACCTTTCTGTTGTACCTGCATTTTTCTGTTAATTCTAAACTGTCATTCACAAAACATTTCCCACAATCAGCAGAAAAGAAGCTAAAGATTTTTAAACTTACTTATCAAAATAACTTAAAGACTTTGTTATCTGAGAGACCAGAAGACACAGGCATTCAAATAAAAAACAGTTGTGACTCCACTATCAAATCTTCACAGAACAGATCTTCCTACCCATGGTCAATGTAGTGAGTCATTCTCATCTCAGTTTTTAAGCCTACTTCAAAATGGGAAATAAATCATCATATGACAAAACTGCTGCCTAAGTAAGATTCTTTCAAACTTGAGGACAAGAGTTGTATCTGTGCAAAATAGCACTTCCTATAAAATAATGTTAAACAATTGTGAGAGTGATTTATTACTGTATTTAAGTGTACTCCTTCATTTGTTTCTCTGCACCACAATCAAGCTGCACCCTTGTATAAGGGCTCCGCTCATTCACATCTGAACAGGGAGCTTTTTACTTTATTATCTTGCACCTCCCCTTAGCCAGGTCAGATGAAAACTTTTGAATGTATTTCCTAGGCAGGCTAGAGAAGCAGGAATTTGGGCTCTCAAAATGGACCGATTCATTCAACTCTTGTTTCTGGACAGATTGATCATATCTCCTCGAACTCTGATCATCTTGTGTGAAATGTAGAAATGATAACAATATTGTTTATTTCAGGACGAGATGAGACTTGTCAAAGTATTTAGCATGGCATCTGACATAGTAAGTCATGAGTTATAAGAATAATAATTTTTATAACCATAAACTGTAAATAAAATCTTGTGATCTCAAGGTGGTAATGCTACCTACTCTATAATTTTTAAATAAAATGTAAAGTTATGAATTTTAAGTGTAAAACATAGAATTTAGTCAAAGAAGCATATTTGTGCTAATTTTTTATTTTTAAGAAATTCAAAGATAGAGAGAAAAATTTCCAAAATAGTATAACATATATTATACATTCACTAGGATTCACCAAATTGTTTCCTTTTTGTTCCAAAATTGAGATCTCCCTGTTTAGATGTTTAGAGACACATCTGAAATAACTTTGTAAAAGAAATGATGTTCTTCTATATACTCTCAGTATGAAGGCCACGCTTGAGATAGTTCACGCAGACAAGTAAGGTGTAGCGCGTGGCTAAATTTCCCAGCCATCCAATAATGCTCTTGTTTGTATTTTCGTACTGATCTGGAATCACTTGCACTTTGTGGTTATGTTCTCTGAGACTCTCTTACTCCAGACAGACCTTCAATATTTCTTCTTCATCTCATATGGTGCTGGCTCGTGGAGTTCCGTCACTCGTGTCCACTTCCTGTGGCATAATTTTAATCTGTGCCTCTGCCCTCGGGTCTAATCCAGGTCGACTTCTCGACAGGATTCCACGGTCAGCGGCTCCCCGAGGCACATGGGGGAGGAAGAGTGTTCTCTACATTCACAAAGTCTCCACTGAATTAGTTTTTACGGGATGAGTATTAGTTTAACAATGTTTATGAAATAAAATGATGTCTTTTATTGATTTCTACGTAAAACATAAAAATACACAACATCACTAGAACATAGAGCTTTCTTGTTTATCTAAAAATATAATATGCATAAAAATAAACTTGTATTACTATTTTATGTTTTGAAAGCCTTCTTTGACTTAATTACTTGCTGATTAAAGAGAGACATAAGAATTTCTTGACCCAAAGGCAGAGACAAGTGTGAAGTTTCCATTTGTATAACCAGCCTGGTCCAAGTGGCCACTGGGGATCCCCTCAGTTCTGTATTTTACTGTCAATGGCTATTCTGACTCTTGTCTAAAAAGTAGCTTTCTGAGCTCCGCGGCTTTTGCCTTTCTGACGCCTTTTCGTTGGTGGTAGTGGTGTGGAGTTTGTGTGATACTCTGGATTACATGTGATTACTACACTGTCACCATTCTGTATAGTTTTTTCACAAATCCTGCCTTCTTTCACCTCTTCAGCAGCACTTAATTTTTTTATTTTATTTTTTTTTTTGAGACAGGGTCTCGCTTTGTAGTTCAGGCTGGCCCTGAGCTCACTATGTAGCCCAGGCAAACCGCCGCGAACTCAGCAATCCTCCTGCCTCTGCCTCCCGAGTGCTGGGATGACAGGCGTGAGCCACCACGCCCGGCACTGTGGTAAGTGGTATTGATGGCTGGTGGGCGTGAGTCTCCACACCCAGCATTGTATGTGGTTACCGGGGATCAAACTCAGGACCTTGCGCTTGTGAGGCAGGCGCCGGAACCACTGAGCTAACCCTCCGGCCCAGCACTTAATATTTTTATAGTATTGTGTTTTCTTTTTTTCCATGGAATATCATTTTTTCTTTTATGTTGAGAATTAGTTTTATTATTCCTTTGGTATTCTCTCTTCAGATTATTATGCTCCTTAATTCTTGGAATATTTCTTATAATCAAAACATATCATGTCCTTAAGCACCTGGGAAGTTTTGCGATTGTGAGTTGGTCGGTAAATGAGGCTCCTTTTGCCGAGAATCCAAGCTCGGTGAAGTGGTTAGACAATCTCATCAGCTTCATTTGCTGGCTTTTTTGGCTTGTAGTCTAAGGGGTGTCCATGATGCAGAAATCAGTGTTTATACCACTCTAGAGTTCATAACCCTCTGGCACCAAGACCAGTCTCTCAGGAGAAAGTGTTTTCCGTGGAAAGATGAAAACTCTTTTCATCTTTCATCAAAATCCTTTTCACCTCCCTCTAAAGCAGAGGACGTTTCTGAGGCACTGTTTATCGAGAGCATCACCCTGGAGGGTCCCATCCCAACAGCCCCACCCCCTGCACCCCTGCCAAGTCTGGCTCCCCCTGTGTGGCACCTGAGGCAGGCCAAGCCCGCGCTCCCTGCTGGGGCCCCACGGAGCCTGGCAGAGCAGCGCACTGCACCAGTTTCTGGGTCTATCCTTGTGCACCGCGTGCAGGGACCCTGGGAAGTTCCTTCGCATGGACGTTCTAGGTGTCTGAGAAACAGGGTTCTTAAGTAATCCAGTCCGCTGCGCTGGAAACCCAGTATGATTAATCTTTGCTTCCCCTTCGAATGACAGTAAGATTATTTTCAGTAGCATCATTATGCCGGGTAACCTTGACCAGGACAGGGAAATGCAAGTGGAATCTTACTGGGTGAAGTTTCCCTCACTCCTCCGATGAGAAGTTTCCTCCTGTGCTTCTGTCTGGAGCTTCAAACCATTTCTGGAGGGGAGCAGCCACCCTGGAGCCAGGGCAGCTTGCGCGGCCGTGGACAGGTGGCGAAGCAGGCTGGGCACCATGCTGCTCTCGGGCAGGGGCACTCTGGGCCTGGGCCCCAGCCCTGGGACTCCTCATCTGAAAGCAGAACGGCTCTGGGGTTGCAACTGCTGGTTTTCAGGCTGTGGTTCTTCTGGCTGAAGATAGCCCCACGTGATAGGCCAGACGGTGGCTTCGGTCACACACACTTCCTAGGGACACTGTAATCGTCCTGTGCATTGAAGGCAGAAACACGAGCCAGCCACTGCATTTAGCGGCTGTGGGTGCCACAGTGCCTGCTTGGCACTGGGAGCCCCTCGCATTGCTGGCCCGTGGGGCCTGCTGCCCTCACACTGCTGCCCTAGCGTCCTGTCTTCCGTCCACTGTCCTCCCGGCCAGCTCTCCTCTGCAGCCTGCGGTTATTTCCCACGTGGCCGCTGCTTACTGACGTGTTTGCCTTCCACCAGGAACGGCGAACCTTTCAGAGACCAGCGCCCGAACCGGAACCCAAAACCTGCTTGCCTATCACAAAGCGCCAACGCTCCAATTCAACCTGAACACGGAGGTTCTCACTTCGAACAACAAACTCATTACGCTAATGTCTTTTGTCTTAAAAGACAAAACCCACTGCGCCGTGGGTTTTCCGTCAGTGGCTTAGACTATGACGTCCTGACTCCCTTGAAGATAAATGGTTTATCTTGGTCACTTTGTACCGCAGCACAGAGAACACCACCTGGCATCACGACGTCATCCATCTTTCCTCATTCATTCTGCCTTGATTTGTCTGTTCTTGTTTATTTTGGTAAGAGACAGGGTCTCATTATTTTCCCTAGCTGTCCTCAAACCTTCGGGAGTCAGCAATGCTGCTTGCTCAGTTTCCCATGCCACCTAGACAAGCACCCACATCCTCGCCCAACTTTTATTCATTCTTTTAGTGGGGGCAGCCGAGGCGGGGTCGTCAGGGCAGAAGCGCGCAGTGCGGTGAGGCAGCTGAGCCCAGTGCGCTGAGCGCAGAGCGGGAGCCGGGGCCGGGGACCAGACTCGAACTGAGCCCTGCGTGGCACGTCCAGAGACGTGCTGTACTAGTCCCCTGGGGACTGCTGTGGTCCCTCGGGTCGACGCAGTGAAAGTTCACACGTACATTATCTTTAATATTTCTCCATCCTTGGTATTCGATGGACCTGGTACATCTTGAATGCCCACAACTCTGGCCATTCCCAGGTGCCTTTAGCTCAGGGTGATGTCCGTGAAGCCTGGATGCTCCTGGACTCTCTCTTCTGAGGGCCCTTGAGAGCTCAGTACATCTTTACGGTCATGAGTGAGCCGGAAGACGAGTTCCAGGGCTCCTCAGAGATTCGCCATGGTTTTCAAAGGCCTCTCTGTCCATGCGCTCGGCATAAGGATAGAACTGTATCTGGTAGGTACATCATATTATCATGGCATTTCTATAACTTTATATGTATGTATCTATGTTTCTATCTATATCTATCTGTTACCTACAATCTATCTTCTTATGCTCAACTTCTAGAGCATAACATGTGTCCAAAAAGCAGCCAGAAATGAACATGCTTTATTTTAAATAGGGCAATCTGTGCAAAGTGTGCCTCTCAGGGTTAATGAACTTTATTTATGTGGCCTAGAAGAGTTTTTGCTATCAATGAGTCTCCCATAAGTACTCCAGGGCATGTAAGTAAACTTAAAAAAGTGCTGCCTTTGCTCTTTTCCTTAAATTTAGTAGAGCTCTGCTGAGGGCTCCTTTGCAGCTTTTGCACGTAACTGTGATCAGAGGAGATAACCAGGCGGATCACCCTAACGTCCGATCTTCCTAGTAGCTGCCTTAGTGGGTAAATATTAATAAGGAATGAGCAGCTACTTAGGAGGCTGGGTCAAGAGGATTACAAATTAGAGGCCAGCCTAGGCCATGGAGCAAGGCTCTATGTCTACAGAAAATGCAGTAAAACATCCTGGGGATATAGCTCAGTGGCAGAGCATTTCCTAGCATGTGTGAGGTCTTGGGTTCAAGCCCAGGGCCATAAGAATCCCATGATTTCATTATTCAGGGAGAGGCATTCTAGAGTGGTAAATTGTTCTAAAATGACAACTGCTCCCAATTTTTCCTCCATATTTTCCACCCCATTTTTTTTTTTTTTTTTACGAGTGCATACATCATGAAGCCAGCCAACCATGCAAGGCCTAAGACTTCGAAAATGTGAGCCAAAATAAAACTCTTCAAGTTGCCAGTGCCGAGTATTTTGTCCCAGTAGAGGACAAGTAGGTAAGACATGATTACTTTATCTCATCTTTCTAACCCTCGGAGAATTAAGAATTAATGCTACAGCAGTGACATTAATTCCATCACAGCAATGGGGTGCACACTGCGGTCCCGACCTCACTGTCACACCCGTGGATTAATGGTTTGTTATTTTTTTACTACATTTGTCAAGTAAGCACTGCGGCGGCACACTGCTCATTTCCACAGGTCTGGGACTGGAACCCAAGGCTTTCCCACGCGGGGTCCCCCTTTGGCGTCCGGGGCCGGGAGTCCTCCGAGGACTTGTTAGCCCATGCTCCTGGCTCCATTCTGACCTCCCCTGGGACTTCTGCTGGAGCTGTCCGCCTCAACGCCCAGCCTCGCCTCTCCTTTTGATTTAGGTGTCTCTCACACAGACTGTGAGCCCGGCATGCCTAGGGGAGGGCCCGGGTTGAGCCGCATCCCGCCTGTGACTCAGCACTAAAAGCCACGTGTTCCTGTGCCTGCCGTGTCGCGCTTGTCGGACTGGTCACACAGCCTCACTCAGCTTCTAGGGAAAGGGGGCAGATTCCACTTAGCGGGGGATTGCCACCGTGCCAGAGGAGCCATCAGGGCAGCTGGGGCGCTGAGCTTGTTTTCCATACTCACAGTGTGGTCGGTCCTCCCCTGGTCACCATTCCCAGCCCTCCCACATGGAAAACGCATCCCAGTGATTCTGCTATTTATTCTTTTGTCAATGAATTTTCACTTCTTGGTATTTTTGTGTGTTTTGTTTTGATTAACTGATTTGCTTTGTTTAACCTCATGCATTTCACTTTTTCTTCCATGGTTTTGGGAGCTATGCACATTACTCTTCTAATATTTAAAAAATACATACCTAGACATTTTTACGTGCGTACAAATCTACCATTATAAAATTCATGAATAGTTGTTTGTTTATCCACCACACAATGAAATCATAGCCCAGTTTAACGCGTAATCCTTTTCTCTTGATACTTGTCTTTTCTTGGGTAGTAGTCATGGAAAACCTTGTTCCGGGCGGTTGTCAGACTGAATGTTCTATCCGTCCTCCAACACGGACTCGTTAAAACTCCACATGACCCAGAGCGCTGGCTTTGGGAGGCCGCTGGGCTGAAACAGTGGCCTCATGAACTGGCTGGTGTCCTTATCAGGGTCCCAAGAATTTCTTTTCTCTGCTCTCTGCTGAGTAAAGATACTGAGGAGTCAACAGTTTGCAGCCTGGAAGAGGGCCCTCAACAGAATCCCCTGGTACCGACCCCTGATTCCAGACTGGGAACAGAAAATCTCTACTTCTAGACTCTGCCAGGTCCGTGGAAATTAGTTGTAGCTGCAAAACGTGGCAGCAAACAACACTTCCCTTAGGTGTGCAGGCTAAGAAGGCCAAGGGTGAGGTGCTTGCAGAGTCAAGGCGCGGGCAGGGCCCCTGCCTTCTTGCTGTATCCTTGCACGGCAGAGACACGGTGCTCCGATCTCTACCTCTTCCTCTAAGTCCACTGATACCATCATGGAGTTTATTAGCTTTCTCATCGCCGAGACCTGAGCCCCAAAGCACTCAGCACAAAGGAACAAGGGTTCCATTTCACTTACAGTTTCAAAGATTCAGTCCTTGAACTCCAGCCATCAGGCAAGAGGAGTACCCACGAAGGGCATGGCGGAGCCAAACTGCTTAGCTCATGGGAGCTGGAAAACAGAGCAGGGCAGCAGCACGGGGGGGGGGGGGGGGGGCGGAGCCAGGCACAGGACCCAAGGTTACGCGTCTCTGACATGTCACCGTACACACAGGAATGCACTTTCCTAAGCCCTAGGCAGCTCCCGAGACAAGCACGTTGACATCACATGTGACAGGCATAGGGTTTACCTCTATCACCTTTTCTAACCCAAATCACCCTCCAAATATCGGTCTCTTAAGTACACACATTCCAACATACGAATGAGGGGACTAACCATTCAGCCCACACCAATATGCACTACTGTCTAGAGTTCTAGGCCTGCCTTATGTTTGCAGCAACCACTTGAAATTAATATTTTTATTTTAAAAAGTACAGAAAATGCAGTTTATTATTGCTACCTTAATCTACACTTTTATCAGTATGTTTACCACTTCCTTTTTATTGGGAATAATTCACGGCTGATATAATTTACCATTTGGAAGAGTGCTGTTCAGGGAGTGTCAAAGTATCCACGCTGCTGGAGGACAATCACCAGTATCCAATCTCAAAACAGTTTCAACCCCCCTGAACAAGGTATATTTTTATTGGATTTTACTTTGTGAGTTCTTTTTCTCTTCACATGCTAGAATGTGTTTTCTAATATTTTGGATTCCATTGCTGCGGCTGCCAGTCTAATTGACATGTTTTCTCTCTGAGCTTGAGACTTTCCTCTTTTCTGTCGAACTTAGAATTAATTACTCAGATTAAACACAGAGATAGGCTTTTGTCGCTTGGTTGGAGCTGCGATGAATCTTAGCTCGGATTGAGGAAAAGTAGCACGATTACTGTCTTAAATTCCCCTTTTACAGAACATGATGTCATGGTTCAGGGTGTCTTTTATTAAAGTTTTGTCCTAGCTTATTATTAGATTTATCTTTAGATGTTTACAATTTGGATAGTGCTAAAACTGATGTCTACTTTAAATTCCATCTCTAATTTCTATTTGCTTCAGCATGAAACTACAGTAGATGCTGTCATATTCCTCTATATTTAGCTAGCTGTGTCGTTCTCCAATTAATCTAATGGTTGATCCACATCTCCTGTGGAGTTTCTATGCAGGTGCCCATTTCATGTGAAAATAATAAAAATTATAATTGTATTTCATTCATACCAAGCTTATGAATTAATTTTTGTGGTTTTTCATCGTGTTTGTTAGTAACTTCAATATTTAATAGTTCACAAAATTAAACATTTTATATTAAATCCACACTCAAATTTTTGAACATTTTTTTCTAATTAGTTTATAAATACTTTAACTTTTTATGTATAATATGTTCTTAGTGCATAGAAAAAGCAAAAAAAAATTTTTAAATTTTATTTCATTCATTGCCCTTGTTAGAGTTACAAGTAGGATCTAGAAGTTTAAAATAACGCCTGTCTGTTTGCTTGTTCTGTTTATTTGTTTGACTGTGACAGGGGCTCCCTCTGTCACACAACTTCAGGCCACAACTTACAAGCAACATCACATTTAATCTTGTTCTATTTATCCTCATGATGTTCAGTCAACATTTACTTCTCTACAGAGACTTGCACAATTTTTTCTGTTTTATTTTATATATTCGAGTCCTAGGAGGAGCTTCTCCCTGACAGTGTTCAGCAGCTTTCCATGCTGTAAAAAAAATGCCTGAGATTCAGCCTCAAGGAGGAAAGCTCGGCTTGGCTCATGGGCGTCACGGTTTCTGTCCACGGCAGCCTCACCTGCGGCTCTGGGTCCTTTGGTGGCAGCGCCTCATGGCTGGGAGTGGAGGGTTGAGGAAGCTGCTCGTCGTGGTGTCCAGGAAGCACAGGGCGAGGACAAAGCTGGGCCCCAGCACTCTCTTCAAGGAGGCAACCCTACAACCCAACCCCCCAGCAGGGCCCCAGCTCCTCCCAGTGGGGTCCCAGATCAGGGCGGGTCTTGAACGCGTGACCCTTGGGGACGCTCCAGACCTGACCTCAAGCAGGGGTGACCGAGGTGATCAGGTAATGAAGATCTGTGCTTTCTTTCTCTGATTAACCAATGAAGGCATAAACCTGCCATTTCCATGTTAAATCGGTAGCGTTTTAATATTTCATCGTATAAATATTTCATAAGCCTCATCAGTAGCACAGTGATATTTATCTTGCCTTCAGAGAATAAAAGGACATATTTTTGGAAATCCTCTAGCTTTCTTGCATCATCCTAGCAAGATCTTAAGTAAAGATGATCTACCTTGTTTAAACCTAACTTTAAAAACTATAGTTGAATATGGATTAACATTAGTATTCACAGAAGGAAAGAGCCCTAATCTGCTTTAAAGGTAATTAAATTTATGAAAAATAGCAACTTAGGGACATGTAATCAGTATTCGAATATTTTCTTCATACGAACCTTATTTAAACATAAAATACCAAAACAAAACTAAGAGGCTTCATTTATTATAATGGCATAACTTGATGAATTTTTAAATTAATCCTCTTCTACCTTCAAGTACAAAGCACATAACACATTTTTTTCCCCATCAGATATTCCCGCCAACTCATTTATTCTGTGCAAGCCGGCAGGCTCCACGAAAGCAACCCACAGCTCGGAGACAGTCCCTGCTCGGCTCCCGCGGGGTCTGTAACCGGCCTGGGACGGCAGCCTGGTTTGCGGGCGCTCCCGGCGCTGCCTGCTGGCCACGCGGGACTGCGCGGCCGTCCCGGAGACGCCTGGCACGGAGGTGCTGGCTGCTCTGCAGCTTCCGGGCCGTCCTCCGAAGGGTGCTGCTCCGGCGGCCTGTGCGGCACAGCTGCAGAGCTGGCCTTCTCTGTGACAGAAGACAGGATGGCGCCCACCGCCAGGTGAGCGTGCTGGCCTCCAGGCGGACGGCTGGCGGAACAGCGCTGCCGTCTAGGCCGCTAAGCGTTATCCAGAGACAACCTGGACTGTGATCGGTGCCCAGGTCGAGCCACTCAAAGCCAGAGGTTGAGCGTGTCTGGAATTCCCTTGTTCTTTGTGGATCTTTTTCTAGCCTTTGGAACTGATGAGAAAAGATGTGTGTTCTGTCACCCTAGGCAGGTGGGCGAGCATCACTATGTCTTGCTCGTCGTGACCTGGCACACATTTCACTCATAGCCTACTGTGCACCAGAAGGCTCGTTCAGTGGCATAATGCGGTACGTGTTGAGTCACAGGCTTGCGGGGCCCGGGGTCCCTGCGGGATGAGCAGGAAACACCTGACCGGACGTCCCGTCATGAAGCTTCTGCGGCAGAAGTGGTGCGCACAGAGCTGGTATCTAGTCCCGGTCTGCAAGACCCTAAATTACAGAGGACGAGACACAGGACGGTGAACACACTGCGAACGGAACACAGTAGTTAGCCGTAGCTTTCTCCTTCTGGACGGCCGGCTCCCAGCAGCGCCTCTCCACGCACGCGGCCTGCGCTCCGGCTGCTCCGTTTCTCCACTGCCCAGGGCCGTGCTGCTGAGAAGCAGCCTCGGAGAAGGGAGACTCCAGAGCGCGAGTGCGCTTGCCCTGTTAGGCTGCCGAAACCGGCAATGGCCCTTCCGAGGCTGGGTCTCGTGCTGTAGAGCAGAAAACCTTCAGAAAGTTGCTAATAATGGTGTCAGATAGCTGCCTGGAGAGAGCGGAGGGTGTCATGCTTATCTGAGAGACCTATTAAGACTTAGTGGCCATTATTCTCTAGACACAGCCTATTGTTAAAACAGCTCTTTCATATGCTGTTTTTTTTATAATCCTGAAAAGCCTT
The DNA here is from genome assembly GCA_004025085.1 of Thryonomys swinderianus. Classification (NCBI taxonomy): domain Eukaryota; kingdom Metazoa; phylum Chordata; class Mammalia; order Rodentia; family Thryonomyidae; genus Thryonomys; species Thryonomys swinderianus. Next base: position 39,272 of record PVIC010002171.1, read on the forward strand.
TTGATCAATCAAAATGTGTCTGCCTAAGATAAGAAGCAATGAGTGCGAAGAAAGAGGGGGAACAGCATTAATATGCAGGGGGGCCCATGGCCAGCACAGTGCGTACAGATGTCTCTGATCAAGAGCTTCACACAACTGTTCTTTTTAGGGCTGATGGTCAATTAAAAATAAAGAAAGAAAGAGGGAACTCTCCACGTGAAAAAAAAATATCTGATTTCAAATAAAGCTATCTGAGTTGACAAGAAGTCAACCAAGGGGAGAAGGTATAACTACAACATCAGAGAAGGAACCTCCATCACTGTCAGAGACTGAACTATCCGCAGCAAGATCCCCAAACAGGAGGAAGCTCTCGACTTACAGGCCAGTCTGTGCTACTGACTCCCTGAGTATTGTTTGCTCAGATTACTGATTTTTGTGTCCCCCAAAGCATTACAGGCAAAACGTTACAGGCAACAATACGCTTTGAAGCATATTTTTATTTTACTTTTTATTTTTTATTTTTTTGAGACAGGTCTTGCTTTGTAGTTCAGGCTGGCCCTGAGCTCACTATGTAGTCCAGGCAAGCCTCGAACTCAGCAATCCTCCCGTCTCTGCCTCCCGAGTGCTGGGATGACAGGCGTGAGCCACCACGCCCGGCACTGTTGTACGTGGTGCTGATTGCTGGTTGATTGTTGGTGGGCGTGAGTCTCCACGCCCAGCATTGTATGTGGTTACTGGGGATCAAACTCAGGACCTTGCACTTACGAGGCAGGCGCTGGAACCAGTGAGCTAAATCTCTGGCCCCCTGAAGCATATTTTTGATACATAGTTGGGATTCGTTTGAGATGTCTAGGATTGGCTTGATTTACTAGTGTGAGGCTGTTGGAAGAAGGAAACTACTGTGTTCGCTCTGAGAAACTGGGACCCTGACCAGCACGCCACGCCTTGATCCTGCGGAATGTATGCCGCGTGTTTAGACACATCTTATCCGCTCAGTTTTAAACTATCTGTTGACACAGGGACAGGAAGTCTAGTCATGATCCGCCTCACAGAAGCCAGGCCTCCATATTTCTTTCAAGGACAGTTGAGGGAGTCACTTATTTCTATCAGAACAGGGCGTCAAAGGGAAGAGAAATGCAATTAACTCTCTTTCTTGTTTTAGGAAAGATGCACTGATAAGGAAAGTGAAATTAGGGGTGAGTGTTAAGCTACTATTCAAAGCCATTAATTTCAGGGGTTCGGTGTGTCTCTGTTCATTTGACAGAGAAGTGTTCATTTTTCATTTTATTCAGTGTGCGACAAGAAGACATTCCAGAAAGACATGACCTATTTATCGCCTTCCTGTTGCCACAGAGCAACACAGAGCAACATGCCCCGTGCCCCCCACTCCGCAGTGAATCGGAGGCCTGTCTGTCGGCGTCTTCAGACCGACGTCTCTTCTCCACACTCGCGTGGGTTCATGGTGGGCCACGCGCCTGTCCGCCTTCCTCGCGCAGCTCCCAGCTGCCACTATTGATTTAGATAACTTGCCAGCTAGAGGCCGTTTCTGTCAGGAAAGCATCGGCTCTGCCCTTCACTTCCAGCCTTGTGGTACGTTGCGAAAGACACCAGACCCTCTGAGCTCCATGTTCCCTTTCTGTAAATCAGGATAATTATGTTACTTTCACTTTGACACTGAAGTGTGCAGTAAGACTGTCATTTCTGAGGCATGAATCGTACCTGTGCTAACTTGATTTTGATCAGCATGTTAACTTTGCCCTTGGAAACACTGAAAACCGGACGTCATTTTAGCAAGTAAATAAAAGAGAAGCTAAATTCAGAGGGTTACTGTCCAGAATGTGACCAGTTCATATGTTTCCATTTTCACTTGTACCTACTCTGAGGCGAAGGAGATTCTTGCCTGCCTGCTGCTGCGACGTGGGGAATGTCTGTTTGATTTCTAAGCCTCACCTTTGGTGACATCTACTCAGCTTCTGCTGTAAACTGAATTCTGTTCCATCAAAATTCCTATGTCAGCTGGGCGTGGTGGCTCACGCCTGTCATCCCAGCACTCAGGAGGCAGAGGCAGGAGGGTTGCTGAGTTCAAGGCTTGCCTGGGCTACATAGTGAGCTCAGAGCCAGCCTGAACTACAAAGCGAGACCCTGTCTCAAAAAAAAAAAAAAATTCCTATGTCAAAGCCCTCATGTACAATCTGATGATGGTCGTGAGGGGTCAGACCTTTGGAAAGCAGTTCCGTTCCGATGACGTCATGGAGACGGAGCACCGTGATGAGCTCAGCGTGCCTACAGGGAAAGAAGAACACACCGGAGCTTCCTCTCCGTGCTGGGCACAGTCAGCTGTTGGCAAGCCAGGAAGGATCCGTCTCAAAAACCAGTGCTGCCACCATCTTGATCTTGGATTTCCCAGGCTCCAAAACTGTGAGAACCACATGTTGACATTTAAGCCAGTCTGTGTTGTTTTGTGAAGGTGGCCCGAGAGGACTAAGGCTCCCTCCACTGGCCAAAATACATCACTTGATGAGCTCATGCTGAAAACAGAAAGAACTGCAAATCAGAGAGCAAAGGGCCTGTGTGTATTCGATGCCCACACCACATCCCACCTATTCAGATCCCACAGCCTGCAGTGATCTTAGGCCTCGCCCTTCTGTGGTTCTCTTCAAGCATGAACGGCAGGAAATCAATACTTAGTAGCCATTGTCATCATCCCTTTTGTACAACAATGCTCGTTTTACCTCGTGATGATGTTCTTTGTCTTTTCTCTTTTTTTTTTTTTCAATGTGACAGGGAATAGCAGGAATACAACAGAAAATTCTAGCTAAGGGGCATCTTTGAAAAGTGAAAACTTTGTGACTTAAAAATCAATTTTAGAATCAAAGTTTTTATTGTATATGTAAAACAATAGACAAACAGTAGAAAAATATTTTATGACCTTTTCATATAGAAAAAGCAACTATTAATATTTGGCAAAACATTCCATGGGTTTTTTTCCTACACATTAAGATTTTTTTCCTAAAATATGTAATCTAATTGTTAAAATTCCTTCCAGAAAAACTGAAATAAGATGCTCATTATATTAGTGCCTCTAACACTGGGACAAAATACTGAACATCCACCACTCAGGTGATGAGAGGTTTAACTGGGCTCTCAGTTTCAGAAGATTCAGTCCATGGTAAGCTGCTTCCAAAGCAAACCCATCCTGGCAGAAGGGCATCATGGGTAAAAGATACTCAGTTCAGCACAACCAAAAAGCAAAATAGAAAAGCAGCACCACAGCTGAAAGGGCCACTCATCGTGCACTGTGATGGATGTTTCTCCCCTGCGACACCCCCTGCCATGCCACCCTGGTTGGTGCCAGCCAAGAATAGACTGAAAAGTCTACAAATTGTGAACTGAAGTAAATTTTTCTTTTAACTTGTGAGTTAGGTATTTTGTTCCAAAATCAAGGAAAATTAAAAAGACCCCAGCTTTCCAAACTTGAATATTATCACTTATAAATATTTGTCAGTTTTTTAGGTGAAAATGCAAATTATTCTTTGGATTTATATATTTTTATAATGAATGAAAATAAACATATATATGTGTTCTCAGGCATTTGTAATTCTTTTGGATATGTCTTCAGGACCCATTGGTTTTCCAAGGCACACATTTCTGATTTTCCTTTAATTTATTGATTTCATTTTTAATTTACAAATCTTTTCAATTTATAGAGTATTTTATCAGTACATGTGGTAAAATGTCCCATGATTCATTACTTACTCTTCAAATTGATTTAGAGTATTTTATGATGAACAGTAATGCTTAACAAAATGTATTTTTCTTTATAGCTGCATTTCTGAGGTTCAGCCACAGGTAAATCTTATAAACAAAGAATTATATCATTTTCCAAGGTATAAAAAATCACCACCATTTTCTTCTTGCTGTCTGATAATACTTTCTTCAAGTAATCAGATGTACTTAGTTATTGAAGAAGTCTGGAGTAAATAATTCTCTGCCGGACCTGGTGGCTCACGCTTGTAATCTCAGCACTCGGGAGGCAGAGGCAGGAGGATTGCTGAGTTTGAGTTTTGCCTGGGCTACATAGTGAGCTCAGAGCCAGCCTGAACTACAAAGCAAGATCCTGTCTCAAAATAATAATAGTAGTAATGATAATAATAATAATAATTCTCTTACCTATTTCTAGAGACAAGAATAAGTAGCAATAATTACTTTCTCATAACAGGGATGACACCGTATGATAAAGTGAACATTAATTCTCTGAATAGTAAGTATTCAAATGGTGCGTTTTAGAGCAAACTCCCTAGAAAAGGTCACTTCCACACAAGGACGGCCACAGGATCTTGTAATTACATCTTCCATCTTCTTAAAACACCTTTGTATTTGGATGTAAAATATAAAGATGCCTGGAAAATTATGGTGAATCACTAAAAATCAACTCCTATTTAAGGGTTATACTGGGACCAGAGATGTAGCTTGATGGTGCTGAGCCTGGCTGGCAATGGAAGGTCCTGATTTTGATCCCTGGTACCAGGGGAAAAAAGTTATGTAGTCCTAATAATGCCCAAGAATTCTGATGCTTTATCTGTCTCTGGAAGAAGGAAGAAAGAAAGAAAGAAAGAAAGAAAGAAAGAAAGAAAGAAAGAAAGAAAGAAAGAGAGAGAGAGAGAGAGAGAGAGAGAGAGAGAGAGAGAGAGAGGGAGGGAGGGAGGAAGGAAGAAAGAAAGGAAAGAAAAAGCAAATATAAAGAGAAAAAACACAAATTATTATCAGAGTTACAATATAATAAAATATTTGTTCAAACCAGTATTATAATCTTGTTTTAATCCAACTATTGAAAGTTAGCAAATTCATATATATATTTCCATCAAGATGTGTTTTCTTACTCTTCAAAACTTTTATTGCAGCTATAGATGAATGATTAAGTACTATATAGTATTCACTGTGTGTAAAGCATTGTGTAAATCGTACTGTATATGTTTGTCACTGAACTCTTGCAATACCAAAATGACTAAATAATATTTATAGCTACACTTTAAAGATAAGGCAGCAGCAGCCCGCGGGGGCTAAACCCATTTTCAAAGTGCTGAGTTGGTAGCAAAACTAGGCTAGAATCCTGCTTTTTCTGGTTCTAAACTTCATACTCTTTTTTTTTTCACATATTGAGTTTATTGGTACATTTTAGATATATTCTATGATCACATTCAACATTATAATTTTGTACCCGTATGTGGTGTATCTTGAGCCTCATTTTCTCCCATTCCTCATAGCATGTATTGAGCACCAAATTATACTGCTCTTCCTGATTATGTGGGGATCGTAGCCTCAATCTTGTTCTGATGACACGTTATAAAAACCAAGGAAAGCGGAAAATTTAACAAGTGATAAATGTTACGGGCATCATGAACATAGAATAATGTGACATAAAATAGCACAGCTGGCAAGGTGACCAGGAAAAGCAGCTCTCCAGTGGGGGCGTTTACACGGAGAGCAGGATGATGAGAATTCACTTACTCTTCCTTCTTTAATGCTACCAGGTAAAAGAATTTTAATCTAAATTCAACAATGCAAAATTATTACATAGCATTTATTAAAATACTGAGGGTTATTAAAAGAATGTATTATAATTGGGAATATTTTTCTATTGTGTTCTATTTAATCATATCTGAATAATTTGTAATTGCATAATAAATTTTCACATATATCTTTAATAAAATTTTTAATGAGCTCTGTATCAACCCAGAATTAAAATATTCAGTATCAAAAGTACAAGGGACTAAGGAAGGGCTACGGTTATGGATCTGTTATGCTACAAGGAAATTATATACAGATCCTCATGCATTTAGAAAATTAATACTGGGGAATCAGTGTTCATGTGAATCTTAAATGGATTCTTAGGACCATTACTTTTAAAACTATCAAAATAAAACCCAGTCTAGTGCAGACAGAAAAGAGGGGGGAAACTAAGAAAAACAAATGAATTAAATAAAATAGGTATTGTGCAGTACGGAGCTACAGACACACACATGTATGTGCGCACAAACACACATATATATGGTACATTGTAGATTGAATATAAAAAGCACAATGAGGATACAATGGAATTTGTCACTAATGAAACAGCGCACATGTGCAGTCTAAATATCTGTGTTAGACACACGGAAAGGGTTCTCAAAAACTTGACAGCTTGTACAGAATAGAGCACTTCTCTGAAACTACAAACTGTTGAAACTTAACAAAGGTGATTTAGATCATCTGAAATGTCCCATAACAGTTAAAGAAATTTGATTTGTAATAGAAAAAGTCAAAAGATCCACATAACTAGGTTGTTTGGGGAAACTTTACCAAAAATCTAAAGAATAAATGGTGATTTTACTAATATCTTCCAGAAAGCAGAGATGAGGTAATAATTCATGGTCCATCTTCTGAGGCCAATATTACCCAAAAGCAAAACTAGAAAAAAAAATTCATTAGAAGCCAACATAACAAACCAAAGCAAACCTAGTGGCCAGTACTTCTCATAAATTGAGATGCAAAAGTCCTCAGTACTATTTATCATATAAAATATTAATACAATTAATATTAAATAAATAAAATTTTCTTAATATTTTATATGAGAAAATAATACAGAATAAAATCCAGTAATTATTGAAAATACATGGAATGCATGTATTTTTGGAATGCATGCCAAGTATATGTGGCTCAAAATTTGGTATTTAACTAATGTAACCTATCATATTAACAGGCTAAGAGAGAAAAATAATACCCTCATATTGACTAATGTAGAAATATCATTTAACAGAAAGAAATACAATCAAGATAAAAACTCTCAGCCAACTTGAGAGGAAAAAACTTCCTAAATGTAAATTTTAAAGACTCCTTAATCCCACACCTAATGGTGGCGGTTGAATACTTGCCCTGTACAGCTGTAGATGAGAAAATCTACTGTAAGCATTCTCATCCAACGTGGCTATGCAAGTTCTAGTCAGCAAAATAAGGCAATAAAAAGAAATCCATCATACATATTTTAAAGGCCTTTTCTTATTTATACATTATTTGATGGTTTTAAAATAAAAATCTCTAAGAATCTAAAAGGGAAAAATATTGCTGAAATTAAGTAAAGCCATATTGTAGGATATAAGATCAACATTTAAATTCAATCACATTTTTGTACAATAATAATGGTCAGATGGAAGTAAAAATTAGAAGCATAATAACATATACAGAGACTCAAATATAGATGAAACATATAAGCACAGAAAAATATACATAGACTCTCTACCCTGAGAGTTACAAGATACTGGTGAATGGACAAAGAAGACTACTGAAGAATTGAAGATATTGGTCACTACAGCAACTGGAAAGCTTAGCAGAGCAAAGACAATGATGTTCATGAAATTTTTTAGTTGTCCAAATTTCTGTCTGATTTTTATAGACTCATACAACATAATTGTAAAAGTTATATAGAAAGACCAAGAACATATAAAAGCTAAAACAACTTTGAAAAAACACAGAGGATAATTTAACTCAGTGGTTCTAGCACCTGCCTAGCAAGCACAAGGTTCCTGGTTCAATCCCCAGTAACCGCAGAGACAACAATACCAGGCGTGGAGACTCACACCCACCAGCAGTCAGCACCACATACCACAGTGCCGGGTGTGGTGGCTCACGCCGGTCATCCCAGCACTCGGGAGGCAGAGGCAGGAGGACTGCTGAGTTCCAGGCTTGCCTGGGCTCCATACTGAGCTCAGGGCCAGCCTGAACTACAAAGCGAGACCCTGTCTCAAAAAAAAGAGAGGAATAAAATGGGAGAAATTCTTCCTGATGTTACAGTTGGCTATGTAATAATAATAATCAGGTCCGTGGGATTTCGGTATAGACACTCACGTAACAATGCTCCAGTCACACAAATGTGCTCAAACTCTTCAACAAAGAGTGTTAATTCCTTTAGATGTCAATAGGCAAAAAGACGACCTTTAACTTAGACCTCATACCTTATACAAAAATAACCAAAGATGAAAGATAAGGTCTCCGTGAGGGTTTCTTGGGTTTTTTGTTTGTTGTTGGTATTGTTGTTGCTTTTGTTTGTTTATGTTTTGTTTTTTGACATAGAGTCAGGCTAGCATCCCACGGCTCAGAGACCTTCCCTTACCTCCCGGAAACTGAGAACAGAAGCACTATATTTTTTCCACAGCAACTTCCTATGGATTTAAAATCAATTCAAAATACAAAATCTAAGAACTTGTTATGATAAATTGTTGCACAGAAATAGTGTACTGTTAAATCGAACACATTTTAAAAAGCTACCTTGTATGAAATGCAGATGAAAAGGTAAGTGTGCAAGCACACGCATGTACCCACATGAGTGAATAAATGAATGAAACAAAATTACTAAGAAAAAAATGTTGGAGTGAAGATTTATAAAACCATAAAGCAAAATCCCCCCCCCCCCTTTGGCTGCCCTGGGGATCGATCTCAGGCCCTCATGTTTCCAAGTAGACGTGGGACCACGTGAGCTAAATCCCCAGCCCTGAACTTTTTAAATGCCCAGAACTGACCGCACATGGAAAGTTAAACAACGATAGAGGATACGTAAGGCATATTTAGCAAAGTGGTAACAGGTTCATACTCTGTGACAAAAACTCTCTATATCACGGGGGAGACAAAACCTGAAGCGGAAATACAAATAGACAAATTTCAGAGCAACGAATTCGTGCAGGGTGCAGCGGAAAAGCTCCCGCAATCGCTGAGGAAACGGAACGGAAATCCCGGGGCATCACCGTCCCCAGAGACTGGTGAAGCCCACGAGCGTCACAGGATCGAGCCCCGGTGGCGCGAGAAAGCCGCCCGTCCGGAGGGCGAAGGCTCAGCGCCCACACGGCGCCGGCGCAGCGGCTCTGCGCTTCGCGTTGCCGTCCCTTCCGGATCTCAGTGTGCGCGCAGTAGCCCAGAGTCACCTCAGTCGTTAACTAGAAAATAGGGACAACGATAGCTTTTAACTGAAGCAAAATCAGCTTTTCTTAAAACAGATTTGGGGAAACATTTTTTTAAAGTACGGTTTATTGTCAAAATAGTTGTTTATGGAACAAGCGTACCACGAAAAAATAAAGAAGTGCAGAGAAGTACATCTTCCTCCCCAAATCCAATGCTTGGATGTTTCATCCGTTTTCTTGAACAGGGAACTCAGCATAAAAGGAAATGAAAGCTTCATCGAATACCAGAAATCTCCCCGAAGGAAGCTCAGAGCGGAACAGCTCGGGAAACTCCTCACTCGCGCCCTGCACTGGGGGTTGGGGATCCAACCCCGAGGTCTGGTCGTTTCATCCACGGCCCGCGGCGTCTCCCGCAAGAGCCAGGGCTGAGGAGCTGGCGGGGGGCCGGGGGCGTCGTCCGCGTGGCCCTCGTGGCTGGCGTCGGGCGGGGTCTGCCCGGGGGCTCAGCGTCGACCTGAAGGTCCCCACGGCCCACTTCGGAGCCTTCACGGAGAGCGAGCCGCCGGCCCAGTGAGAGCGACCCCGTTTATATTTTGGAAAACACATCTGGTGTATTTCGGGAGGCCGCAAGTGGTAATGAAAATTGACTTTGTTTTCATTCAAAACGAAATACCAACAGAAAAAAAAAAATCTCAAATGTGGGCTCTAAATTATTAGTTGTTTGTGGCCAAGACCCGGGAAAATGAAGGCAGACTATGGCCAAAGCCTAATAAGGTATTTAAAAAATAGAAATGAATATATTTGTGCTTCCTCAATCAGTATTCACAAGTCTCCCCAAACTGATTGGCCGAGAAATAAGCGGGTTGGAAAAGGGTGACGTGATTTATGCACAGTTCAAAATTATGTAATGATTACAGATATAAAACGAAATACATAAATAGGCATGATTATTTGTAATCATGATATAAAAATGAAATACATAAACAGGCACGATTATTTGTAAGATCAAATTAATTTACCACAGTACAGTTTTATCTTGTATCAAATCAAAACAATTACACCAATGCTTTAATACATGGGCATGCTGACTACGTAAACACTCGCTGTTACAAATACTGTTGTCCTACGAAGTCGTGACTGTGATGTGTTCATGTACAGGCTTATGTGGCCCGAGGAACACAGGAATATGGAGCTGATAGTCAATGGCATTTTTAGTAGATTGAGTATATTGAACATTTTTCTGTGATATAAGCCACAGTTATTTTTCTGAGATTTTCACTTTTTTTTAAACTTATGTGGCTTGATGTACAGATACTTAATTTTTTGTCTACTTGTCATATGCTTTCTATTTATCCTTTTTATTTTCAAGCTTGTTTTCTGTTTCCCTTTTAAAACATTTACAGAGATCTTTAAAATACAATCTGTCTTTTAGTATCTATGCATATTTTATACTGTCATTTCTGAAACAGACTAATCCAGAGTCTCATTTATCTATTTGCCATCTTGTATTTTACAGGAATATCTTTTTTTCTGGACACGGTTCTACTGTCTTTGTTTAGAAAAAAATACTGTTTTCATTACTCATCTTTGGTTTAAGCATTATAAATAGAATTTGGTACTTCTACCCATAAGACTTTTCTTTAAAAGGTCTAAATTAATTTAATATTTTTCCTGTTTTCTCCCAAACTTGGAATGATGCTTGGAAATCTTTCAAGATTTCTCCTTCATCTTGTATTACTCTGTAAGCTATCAATGTTAAATCCTTGTTTATTTCTATACTTTTTAAAGCAGTTTTACTGAGCTGTAATTCTTTCTTTTAGTTTTTATTTGTATTAGTCCACCTTTGGCATAATGATGATGTCATTCCTCTGAGAAGCTGGTCCTCGGATATGACAGTCGTGACGCAGCTTCTCTGTTCTTATGTTTCCCCTCCTTCCCCTCTCTTGATTTTAAATATACGTTTTCTTAAGATGTATAGTCAACATTTAAACAAATTTCCTGGCATTTAATCAATTATGGAGCTAACTTTTGTTGTTTGAATCCCACAACTTCCTCTCCGTTCCTTTTCCTTTCAGCTGAAGTACCCATTTAGTAGTTCTTTTAATGAGCGTCTGTGTGGGTGGTAAATTCTGGTAACTGCGAGCATGAATATTCCTTATTTTTTCTTCCCTCGTGAATAATAGCTCATCTGCGTGTATGGTTTACAGTTATTTTCAGCACTTCGAGTTTCTTTTCCCATTGTCTTCCAGAGCTGATCATTGCTGAGTTCTCTTACTGGTTTAATCGGTCAGCCTGCGCTCGGGACCTCGCTGCCTCTTTGGGAGGCCTTTTAAAGTTTTTCTCTTTTTCCTGATGTTCTGCAACATCACCACCTCGTGTCTAGGCATTTATTTGTTTTAATTCGTTGTGCTCAGTACTCGGAGTATAATTTTGATCTGGAAAATTTTCTGCAATTACTTCATCAGATATTACTGCTCAGACTTGCTTCTTTCTGCACGTCCTGAACTACTGTGGGGGAGAGGTCTCTGCACTACATACTCAAACCCTTCTGGGCCGACTTTTCCGGGACGCGCTTAACGGCCCGGCCCTGTCCCAGAGTCCGCAGGCTGAGGTCCGCCCCGGCTGCCGCGTGGCTCGGACGGCGCCCTCGCTCGTTCGCTCGTTCTTCGGCACCGCGTCCCAGGCGTATTCGGAGGGCGGCTGCCTCTTCCGAGACCGGGGACACGTTCCTTTGGCTTGAATTTTGTCTTCATCACTGGTTGCTCCTTTGTATTTGAAACAGAGGCGACAGTGAGGGAATGAATTAAATCTATCGATTTGTCTATATATCTTATATTTTTTAACATCTAATGTGATAAGAGCTTGGTCACACATTTAGCATTCTAGAGTCCGAATGTACATTATCTACACTTCCTTGCTTACAGGAGCAAAAATGGCTTATTTGGAGTGCCTACATAAACATTGAATGCAAAGGCCGAAACACTTTAAGACATATGGAGATAAAGTTGCTAAAATACTTAATTAGCTCATTTTCCCAGAGGTCGTATTGAGTCACTATAGTCAGCAGCACAGTAAAAGTGGGTGCTGAAATCTTCATTTTATTCACAACCTTTTTATATTAAAATATTTTCAGAAAATAGCAGTAAGTTCCTAAAATACAAGTACTTCTGAAATTGCTTTAATGTTTGAAGGATGTTGTTTGTCCTCGTTAGGTTTTATTATAGAAAATCTTCTTATTTTAAAGTGCCATCTTTAGGTATTGATAGGTTATTACAAAAATCTTTCATTATTTTTGGAAAAATGAAGGTCTGTCAGTGCAATTCAATTTGTTAAATAACATACAAAGTCAAGATAGAACAACTTCCAAAGTACAATAATTTGCTCTTTATTATGTAAATTCCTATTAAACTATATGACTATCACCTTTAGTGTGTATAGACTTCTATTCTGAACAGGGAAAAGAAATTTTAAGTTTACCAGAAATTATTGGAGGTCTTTGCCTCACAATAGTTGAGATAAAACTCAACTTAGAGTTTCCTTGCGAGGAATGACTAAACAGTATACTTAAGTGTCATTATAGCGATGACAACACATGATCCTAAGGTGAGGAGTCAGTGTGCTCTTAGCCACAGCTGAGTATGTATTTACTCACTTGTTGATCTAACCCGATGCTGTTGGGAGGAGTCACTACGTCCCGGCCCTGTGCTAGCTACTAGGAGTCAAATGGTGCACGGAACAGACTCCAGTTTTCTTTCTACCTTCAAAGAGTTAACGAGTCAAGAGCGGGAGTGTGTTAAATCATCTTAAAAACCACTGTGCAGCTACTGTTTTGGTGGAAGCCAGCCAGGGAGTAGCCAAGAGACCACCACGCGCTTGAGGACCTGAACCGCTTGGGGACCCCAGAGATAAGGGGTGAGGCCGTCAAGCGCAGCCTCAGAGGGACAACCGCGGACGGGCCCGGGGCAGTGAGATGTCGCAGGCGCAGCCGGGGAAGGAGCCTTGGGGAGAGGGCGGCAGTGGAGAGGGCGGACCCGGAGACGCAGGGAGGCTTCACCCCGCACACCCGCCCACGGCCCCCGGTCGTAATTCTGAGCTTTACTCAGTAAAGTGTGTTGCAGATTTGTCATCTGTCGAGCACGAGTGCCCCGCAGGAGCCCCGGGGTCACTTGGGAAGCCCGAGGCCGGACGCAGAGCGCTCCCACCCGAGGCGGGAGGCGCTTCTGGCCTTGGCGGTGCCGCTTGGTTTCCTGGGACGGAGTCCGCTCCCCTCTGCCTATGCACAGCATGTTCATTCTTACTTTTCCAACTGTTTATTCTGTCTGTTGCTATTTGTTTCTTCCTCCCTGTCCATCTTCAGCGGGGATCATTTTCTTTGAAACATTCCCTATATTATTTATTTTAACATAGATTAACTAGTAACATTCTTTTCGTTTTTCCTCGGGAAATGCCTTTACACTTCCTTCACTTTTATTGGAAATTGTACTAACTTTAATTTATATATGAGGAGATTGTTTTTCTTTCTTTCTCATTTGAAGTTATAATTCAACTCTTTCCAATTTCTTTTCATTGAAAAAAATCCATTGGTTTAAATTTTTCTCCTCTGAAGACAAAATGTTTTAAGACTCTTGTGCTTCTCAATATTTTAGTCTTTGGTTTTCAACAGTATAGTATGATAGAATTTATTATAATTTTCTTTGTTTTTATTATAGTTAGGTTACAGTTCGACTCTTCATTATGTAATTGGTATCTTATCCATTTTAGTAAATACTCACTAGTTGTCTGTCCAAAGTTTATACCTCATTCTATTGTCTCTTGTGAAATCCAATCGCATGGGTGTTAGAATTTTTCAGTTACTTGTGCCTATTATTTGTTTTTTGTCTTTGAACACTTCTGCCTGGAAGTATTATTCTGGCCTATTTTCCATTCTATTAATTATTTTTTAAATCTAATTCTAATATGCTGAGTAGGTTTATAAATTTCTTGTTTTATATTTTGAAGTCTAAAGCTACCATTTGGTCCTTTGTATAGTTTCTTGTTCCTCCTGTGGTGTCTATCTCGCCAGCTGATCTCTGAGTCTTCTAATTGCACTTAAGCATGTCACAGTCTGTTTCTGATAACTGAATCTTCCGCAGTGACTCTCTCTCTCTCTCTCTCTCTCTCTCTCTCTCTCTCTCTCCTTCTCTCCCATTTCCTCACATTTCTTGCTGCCCTTAAGAAACACAGGTTCTTCCCTTCCCTGGGGATCTATCACAGTCTCAAAGGTCCTGGCTGCATAATTTGCTTTTTGATGCTAACACCTGTTTGCTTGTTCGTTTGTTGCTTCGTTTCCCCCCAGCAATTAAAGTTAATCTTGGTAGGAAGACCGGTCAGCAGGAAATTAAGCTTGTCTTTCCTGAAAATATAAACATTCTAATTCTATTTTAATGACCATGTTCCTTAATTGAAGAAGATACAGGAAAACATCTTGATAGAATGTAGGAATGTGGAGCGGTTCCTTTTAACTTTTAAAATTATAAAACCAGTGAATGGTTGGCCAAACTGTTGAAGAAGGTGCGCAGGCAGAGAGAAAAAGAAAGCGAAAGGACTCTTGACCTTCCTCTTGCTCTGATTTCCACTCTGTTTTGCTTTTATGTTCCATGAATTATTTTGGACTTCAGCATAACTTTAGGGAGTCATACAGATGTAAAATGATAGAGTGGAACTTAGACTTTAACATTTTCCTTGAACATTTTTAACATTTCCCTTTATGAAATCCTCTACTCCCATTTAGTCACGCGGTGCTATTATTTCTTCTTTTCAGGACCCTTTAAATTTATTCTTCACTCTCTTTATTTCCATTATCACCATCTTTATCCCCTCAGGTATAAAATACTTCAACAACGACATAATCTTTACAATTGCAGGTTTCCTCCTTTTAATTCATCTGACATTTTTCTCATGAGCCGCTCTAATTCACACCCTTGTCAGAGCACAACTCCGTCACCGAAAACTTGCCGTGCGCCCTATCTTTTTGCAGAAAGTCTAATAAACTGAAATGCCCACTGCTCTGACCTACCTACTCAGCTTGCTAAGTACTTCTGATTATTCTGGTATGGCCTGTTTATTCTGCTATGTACTGTTTATTCAGGTTGAATAACATCAATATGTGGATCAAACTTGATAAAAGTGTTACCTCAGAAAACTTTGACATACAAAAAAGTCTATAGAAATATAACATTGTAACAAAAATAGGTTTTATCAATAGGAAGGAATGTTTAATTATCATACAAATCTCTATAAGGAGCTTATATTACATTTTACACTTGATCTTAGCCAAAAGGCCGAGAAGCGATAAATATATTACATTTTCAATGACAAAAAGAACAATGAATATGAGTTTTTTAAAAAGCAAAAGTCTGCTTCTAGTTTAGGCATTACTGGAGAAATAAAACTTTTAAAAAGTTGTGAATAGGTTCAAGATGTTAAATATCTGTGAACTCAGACAATCTCCTAGTTGATCTGATAACATTTTACCTTTGCCGTCTGAAGGTGGCTCAGGATTAAAGTTGCTCTGACTTGGAATGAATCCCCTGTATTTCTCATCTCATGACATCGTGAATTACCAGTTGACGGCAGCTGAGAAAGGGAGGAAGACTCTCAGCCCAGCTCTGTGTTTCTTTCCACATCTTTGTGATGACATCTAATGTCCAGCCATGACCAAATAGTCCCTTCATGACCATAGCAAGAGCCTCTTATCCACGGGGTCTGTGTAGGGCATCTGTGCTTAATGTAGATCACATTGAGTCTTTTTAGCAAGGGCAAAGGAGATGCGAAACAGTCACGTCTTCCCAAGGTGTCAGCTACCAGCATGCACACACGGCATCTCCCTAATGACTTGGTTTGGTAAATGAGCAGAAAACATTACCTTGCTGTGTAGTAAAGCCTGACCTTTTACATTCCTTGCAAAGGAATTCCTAAGCATGCACCTTCTTTCTAACAGCATTTAAACACATGTAGATATCTCTAATAATGACAACTAGCCCTCCTAGACAACAAGCTAATACATGCCTTCATTTCTCTTCTCCTCACTGACAAATATGTCGAACAGCTTCTCTCTTCACTTTTTCATTTCCTTCTCTGTCACTAAAAAAATAAAAATAAAAAGCAATTTATGTTGACTTCCACCTCCCACAAGGTTCTGAAAGACTCTAATATTACCAGCAGTCTTCACACTGCTACATTCTGGAACACATGTAGATCATTATTTAATTAGATTTTAATTCGGCCTTTGACACAGATGACCACCTACTCTTAAGAATTTTTACATCCGTGGCTGTGTAGCAACCTGACACAAGGCTCTTTTTCCTTTAGTCTCTTTCTGTGATTGCTTTTCCTTGTCTCATCTGCAAATGCTCCTTCCTGTAATAAGTGTATATCATACTATTGAGTCTTGAGTTCCGTGTGTTGTCATTCTGCATAGTGACAAACTTTCCCATGACTTCATATTCAATAATTATGTAACATTATCCCAAGCTCAAAATCTGACACAGCTCATTTCCTGCTTTGATATTTCCATTTTGAAATTTTATAGGCACTCTTAGTCACTTTCAATTAATATAGCAGACTGTAACAATATATCTATTAATATAACAAAACAAGGTGGATAATTTGTAAAGGAAAGAGGCTTATTTATAATTCTTTTTTTTTTTTGAGACAGGGTCTCACTTTGCAGTTCAGGCTAGCTCCAAGCTCACTATGTAGCCCAGGCAAGCCTCGAACTCAGCAATCCTCCTGCCTCTGCCTCCCAAGTGCTGGGAAGACAGGCATGAGCCACCACACCCGGCATTGTTGTATGTGACTATCAGGGGTCAAACCAGGGATCCTGTGCTTGCTAGGCAGGCACCGGAACAAGTGAGCTAAATCTCTAGCCCTAGAGATACTTTTTAAAGCAAAAACACTGTATGAAATTATCAAAAGGAGAGTTTAAAAATTGTCTTTTTATCCAATGTCAAGACCAGACTGAGAAATAGATCTTTAAACCTGCCATAACTTAGAAAAATACCAAGAAGGGTCTGCTAATAATTACAAAAATGAAATAGAAACTGCAGGTTCATCAGGGTTAGCTCAAAAACGTGGGAAAACAGGCTTGCCAGAAGACCACAGCTTCAGAACATCAGAGGAACTGGATGCTCGTGAGACCTTACATCTAACAGCTGCTATTAATTCCAGTTCACTGCCTGGATCTGAGCAGAGACATTTCCTTCACTCAGCTGACCTGGGCCGGGCGTCTTAGCGACCCCTCCCCCATCGCAATTTGCCACTCACAAGCCTGTTGGGGACTGTGCGCCATCCAGCTGTGAGGCTTGTCCTTCCTAGGGCGAGGCGTGCCCCTCACTTCCTGTCATTTCACACACAGCGCTGGTGCTTCCTGCTCTCAGAGGCTTCGTGCTAGCGGGGTGCTGCCCGTCCCTCGTGCCACATACGTGACCCCTCTGGAAAGGCCACGCGCAGGCTCAGCCCTGGCTCGGGCTCCCTTTGCTCTGTGATTATACGTCTCACTGCGCCAACCCCCTCATTTCACTTCCTGCCCGCTTTAGCCATCATTTCTTGAAGATGAAGGACTCCGCCTCGCTCACCATGGTTGCTCAAGAGTTAGCAGACAGCCTGCCTCACAGGAAGCTTGAACATCTTTGGGATCATGCATTAAACATGTTCAAAGATGGAAGCCGGGAGTCACTAACAGAATTCCTCTCCTTTTCTATAAAACCTACTTCCTCACTGTTTCCCGCTTTACAGTGACAGTCTCCGAGAAATGCTAATCAACGCTGCATTTTAAAACCACCTAAAGACATCAGCTCACTTTCTCTCGAGGTGGTCAGTACAGCCCTGTCTCACCAGGATGGATCTGCTGCTGCCTTTCTTACGCTGTTTCTTCTACTTATTCAGTATCTCTCATTTTCTGTTTCCTTTTTACTTTTAGTTCTTTATCTCCTTGTCCCGTTCAACCCTGTATTTTTATTTGGCCATTGCCTTTGGCCAGAGAAGGACAAGGGGCCCTTTTCTCACCCACCTGACCTCTGACACCCCAACAGCAGAGATCGCACGGGTGGTCTGGGCCACCTTAGAAACAGCAGCAAAACGTTTTGTGCGCGTGGCCATGGGAATAGTCCATTACTCTAGATGATAATCTACACATTAACACGCCATCTAGATGATAATCTACACACTAACATCACCCTGAAACTTCTAAAGTTGTGCTTCATGGGCACGGTCACCCCCCAGCCAAGGAAAAGGCCACACGCCGAGCAGCGCCGGTGGCTTGGAGGCCGTGAGAACGTGATAGAGAACTTGCATGAACTGCGACGGCTGCTCCCTCTCTTGGGGACGGAGTCCCAGGGGGCCACAGCCATACCTGCGGTCCCTTGTTAGCCACAATGTCATTACGCAACGTATGACAGTATTTGCTTAAAAGTTGCTGCCAAAAAAGCACTTGATTGTCATTGACTAACATCATCTTTTTTTATTTTTTTCAATGTTCTCACAATATTTTTAACCATCACTTTCCTGGCAACTGTGGCTACTTTGCAGAACAAGTTGATAATGGTATTCAGGTGTTTCTAGATACATTTTTTTTTTTTTGAGACAAGGACTCGCTTTGTAGTTCAAGCTGGCCCTGAGCTCACTAGGTAGCCCAGGCAAACCTTGAACTCAGCAATCCTCCTGCCTCTGCCTCCTGAGTGCTGGGATGACAGGCATGAGCCACCAAGCCCAGCATCTGTGGTATGAGGTACTGATTGCCAGTGGGTGTGGTCACCATGCCTAGTATTGTTGTATGTGGTTACCCGGGATTGAACCAGGGACCTTGTGCTTGCAAGGCAGGCGCTGGAACCACTGAGCCAAATCTCCGGCCCCCTTTAAATACATTTTCCAAAGGCCCACCTCAATGTGAAGAAAGGACCAAATGTCCAAAACATCTCGACCCAAATGACACACAGTCTGAGGAGTGGAGATCACAGGAAGCCAGAAGGCCTGGAACAGAGTTACCTGCAGGAGCCCATGCACTCTCGATAGCCACAGAAGGCAGCTGGGGTAGCCGTCATCCCTGGAAAGACGGTGGCCATACTTGGTGCCAGCCCACAGATAGGCCACGGTGAGAATGGAGAATATGCCGCTCAGACCCTCCGACTGCTTTTGTAGACAGGCGTCTGGCTGTGCGGCCAGGACCTGGGGTCTGAGGCTGGTCTGTCGCTCGGGGCCCTCACAGCCTCTGTACAGTTCCCGGAAGTCAGTCCTGGGCAACTGAGGCCTCATGAGGTTATTCCTGAGATGGGACTTCCTGTTATAGAAAAGCTCCATTTACCTGACATTCCAGAGTTTCATCTTCATTAGAATAGATTTCTAGATCTCAGCTGGTCTGGGAACTGCACTTCTTCCAGCCTTCATCAATTTCCTCAGCCTCCTCCACTATGATAATGCACTGAGAGTTTTCAATTATGAAACATCTTTCCATTTGTTCCTCAGAAGTAGAAAGAAGATTCCCAAATGACTGTTCAGAGAACATCTCATTGATGCTGCAAGGAGGTTGAAGTGCCGGGAAAAATCATAGTTGAGACGTCTCTGAAGGGTTTTCCCAACACAAACGACTCTGACTAGTAAGACACAGATTCCAGTTCCTACCCACATGATAGAAGAAGCTCCTGGCTTTGTTTTCTCACCCACCACAGCCCAGAAAACGCGGATTTTGCTCCACTCATCCTGCAGACGGTATGATCTGCCTTTGACACAATATAGCATCGGTGCTGGCAAGTTAGGGATCGTAAAGTCCGTTCCTTTGTTATAATTTTTCTCTTAGTAATTGAAACGTTTTCCCAAAACCTAGCTCTATAAATGAATGGGTAGAATTCGCTCCCAGGCTCTTGCCAAGCTGTGACAAAGCCCCGCAGTGAATCACAAGTGGGTTTCACAGAAATGTGTGGAGGAAGGACAGAAGGACAGCAGAGCACACGTCCGTGTTAGCTTTCCTTCATTAGCCCAGAGAGGTGTGTTGCTTCCATCAGATGCTCGTATAGGACAAAAGTAGCTTCCTTTTAGGCAAATATTTTGAGGATGCACACGATATGTAGTTCTGATGTCACTGTTAGTTATTTGCTTCCATGGATCTGAATTGTCCCCAGGACTCAGCTTGGGAAAGGCGGAGAGACACTGCACTCGAAAGTCACATTTTGTCTTCATGGCCCCTTTCCAGAGCACTGCTCTGATTCTGAGCAGCAACTTCTACATTTTCTGGTGCAGGCAGCCCATGCTCAGCTGTGGTGTGTGTGTGTGTGTGTGTGTGTGTGTGTGTGTGTGTGTATAGTACACTGGACCAGAGACACCAGCCGTATTTGGCAAAGGCAGCCTAGCTTCAGCTTTTAAACAGAAGTTGTCTCTGGTGAGAGGTTGTACATTGTTCTGTGCAATGATCAGTGTGGACCTGTTTCCCCCCCGTGAAGAGTTTCCGCGGAGAACTAAGTTGAATGAAGAGTGGCATCAGTACGTGTGGTCCCCATGTCCCATGCAGAACTATGGCCTTCTTGACGGGATGGAAGAATTGTAGTTATTGCTTTACCTTCAGTTTGGAAACATGCTCTGGAGGACCACGGTGAGGGCGTAAAACCTCCTGAAAAAGTCACATTCCTGACAGACTCACGGCTCCCGTCCCATCCTCTTCTTAAAATAAAAGTCTGTTCTATGGGTTTTTGCAAATGCAAAGACATATGTGTGCAAAACTAGTGTTTCAAGAAGTGCAGGACAATAAAATATAAAATCACTTACCCTAAAGGATGGTCCATGTGTCTTTTGGTTCTTTTTGTAAACTGTAAATACTTTCACAGATTGACAAAAAGCTGTTAGGAGCCTCTTAAACGAGGCTCCTTCTTTTCTTCTTTTACTGTGAAGTCCTCTGACTTCATTGCAGCAGAGCCTGAAACAAAGGAAAAGCCCAGTAACAAAATTACAGGAAAATGATTATCTTTGTGAAATGCATTTTTCATGTAGCAAAACTATTCTTGGTTCTCATCATTTTCTTTTTTTTCTCCCACTCAGGATTTGCTGAGCTGCGCCGGTGTCCATGGGAACAGCCACAGCCAATGAGTAGATCGCCGCAATGTCCCGCTGCCGCCATCACTACCGTCCTGAAACCAAGGCAGGCCTCCTCCAGGTTCTAGTGTTTCCCAGCCCCAGCTGTCTCTAGTAGGCGGGACCAGGCTCCTCATCACGTGTGCATGGCATCAGTACACGGTCATCTGTTGCCTGGCCTCCTTTACCACGTTGGAAAGTTTTATTAAGATGGTAGCATTTGTCCACAAAGGCTCGGACAGATTGAAAGCCTCCCCGTTCTCTTTACATAATGAACAAGAAAGTAGTAGACTAGCATATGTCAAATTATTCATAGAAGGCACTGTGCCTTCTGTACCATTTAGATGAGTAGTTCTCAATGTGTTTCAACTGGCAAATCATACTGAATGGGGGAAATTGAAACTATGTCCTCTAAAATCAGGACCCACCCCCACTCAGTATAGTACTTGGAACTTTAGCCAGAGCAATCGAGCGAGACAAAGAAATAAAAAAAGAAGACAAATAGGAAAGGAAAAAGTCACATTTTCCTTTTTTTACATATGGTACGATACTATATTTAAAGACTCCAGCAAAAGACTCAGGGCTGATGAACAAATCCAACAAAATAGCAACATACAAAATCAAAATTTAAAAAATCAAGAGCTTTTCTATACACCAATGATCAAGCAGTTCAGAAAATTCATTTTAAAAAAAACCAATTCCGTTCACATTAGCTTCAAAAATGTAAAATGAGATACTTAGTAATGAACTTCACCAAGGTGGTAAAATAACCCTACAGTGAAAAATAACAGAAAATTGAAGACAGAAGTTGACGCTGACCCTAGAGGAGAGGAGAAACTTCTATGTCCACAGATAAGCACAATTAATACTGTTTAAAAGCCCATATTTCCAAAGACAGTCTACAAATTCAATGCAAACCCTCTTTCCTGTAGAATTAGAAAACAATTCTAAAATTCATATGGAGACACAATACACCCAGAATAGCCAAAGCAATCCCGAGCAAAGATAGCAAGTAGAAGGCCTCACAGCACCTGATTTCAAATTAGATTTTAAGCTATAAATAACAAAAGAGCATAGAACTGGCACAAAAGCAATTTAGCAAAATATCTACCACTTTATACTGAGAAAGATCTGTTTCCAATGAAATTTTCTGTTTTCTTTCCTAGATCTCCTCCCCAAAAGCATGTCTCATGTTTATATTTCTACCAACATTCTCTTACAAGGGAAACGCTTCTATCATGTCCCACGTATTGGGTACCCACTATCCCATTCCAAAGCCATCCTCAGAAGTTACTAGATTATCACTACACTCTGGATACTAAAACTTGTCTTCTTTTCCTAAGACTGACGTAATAATAAACTACAGCAGGGATGTATTCTCCCACAAGTCTAGAGAGCAGAAGTGCTGGGGTAAGTGTCTTCAGCTTGGGCTCCTCTGGCGCACCTGAGGGAAGGGCCTTCTGTAGCTCTGGCCTCTGGTGGGCGCTGGGACTCGGAGTTGTTCTGGTTCTAGACACATCGCGTCACTCTCTGCTTCCGGCTTCACACACGTGTTCCCGGTGGGACTGTGTCTGTGTGCTGTGTCCTCTTGGGACACACATTAGGGCACATTTCAATCAAGAAACATAACATCTAACTCAACTACACCTGCCAAGACTTCAGTTCTGAAGGAAACTTCATTCACAGGTGATGGAGCTTAGGCCTTTCAGGAATCTTTTTGGGGAACACAATTTAACGCAGTGTATGCACAGAAATTCGAATCTATTCATTAGACTATTCCAGGCTCTTCGCTACTCAGTCTTGACTGCATTGTTCCACTCTTAAAAAAACAAACTCTGCCTTTACTATGCCCAGGTTGTGAGTCCTTAAATATACATTGCATTTGATGCTTTATTTTTTATCCACTATCGGAATTGTGACATTTCATACAAAGCAGAAAAATCAATCCATGTGTCAAAATGTGTGAAAGTAAATTATGTTGAATGTTAGTTTTCTACCCAAGAAGAGAGAAACCGATCTGAAAATGTCTTAGTGTCCTGGAAAAGGCAATGTGCCTGGAAGAGGACAAAACACAAAAACCCATCTTTCTAAAATTAATAAATAATGACAACAATCGATATTATGGGAAGGCCATTTCTCACAAGGCTAAGCTTCTGAGCCATCGTGGTTACCTTATACAAATAATAGGACATTAAAGTCACATGACACTTAAATGGTACCACTTTCATTACGCTTTCACACTTGTTGCACCCAGTGAACATGTGTTCTGATCTAGGCACACTCTTGTCAGCCCTAAAAGTCCCAATCAAGAAAACGCAGGGGCTGAAACAGCATTCTGGGGAGGAAAGTGGGAAGAGTCACGTCCAGATAGGTTTAGGGAATGAAGCCACAGCATCTGCGGAGGAACGGTGATGAAATACCACAGACAGAGGGGACTTCGGGATGGCTCCAGAGGTCCAGCGCTCTGTATTTGAAACAGTGAATTTGTACCGAAAAAAGAAACGAGAGATGACAGTCCTGCCCGAAGTTAAAATAACATCAAAACACTAATGTAAAAACGGGGTCTGGCCCAAGACTTGCCAGAATGAAGAACTGACAAATACGAGAGCCAGCAAATGACCTGAGCACGTAGGAAATCAACTTAGAATCTTGGAAACACAGTGCTGGTCACAAATGGTAATGGGCAATTCGAAAAAATAAAAATTGGAATCACACTATACATCACTCACCAAAATAAGTTACAAAGGAAATGTAAATGAATACAAATTTTAAAATTCTTAATATCGGGGGGAAAATCAATAAATTCTACACTAATGGTAGTAAAAGAATTTGTAAACATGATTCAAAATCTAGAAGAAAAACTTAGACATTAATAAAATTATATATAGAATATTAATAAAATTGTATATGAAATATTGGAAAAAGGAAAGATAAACCTTGTTCTTAGATAGAAAAAAAAAATAGTATAGTGGAAACGGCCATGCTGCCACAGCTGTTACACAGATTTACTGCAGTCCTGATCAAAATGCCAGTAGCATATCTCATAGAATTAGAGAAAACAACCCTAAAATTCATTTGGAATCAGAAGAGAACTGAAATAGCTTAGGCAATTTAGGACAGCAAGACAAGAGCCATCACAATCCCTGGCTTGAAGTTACACTACACGTCTTTGATAAAGAAGCCAAATATCCTCAGTGGAGGCAAGACGGCCTCTTTAACAAATGGTGCTGGAAAACTGGGCTTTAACCTGCCAAAAGCTAAAGGTAGACATATCTCTCTCACTGTGTACTAAATTAAAATCAAAGTGGATTTGAAATCTAAATATTAAAACAGAAACGCTGAGCCTACTTGAAGGTGAGGTAGAACTGTTGGAGACACTGGATTAGGGAAAGACCTTATGAACAAAACCTCTATAGCATGTGACCTGGGAGAAGGATTCAACAAGTGGGATCTCATCGCATTAAAAAGCTTCTGCACAGCAAGAGAAACCACTGGCAGAGTGAAAAGACAACCAACAATATGGGAAAAAGTTTTCATCAGCTGCTTCTCAGACAAAGGGCTACTATCTAGAATATATAAAGTGCTTTTAAAAATCACCCCCCCATTCAAAGACCCAGTTCAAAAATGGGCAGCTGAAATGAACAGACACTTTTCAGAGGAAGAAGTAAAAGCAGCTAAGAAGCACTTGAAGAAGCGCCCAACATCACCTGTCATTCGAGAGATGCAGATGAGAACAACTCTAAAATTCCATCTCACTCCACAAACAATGGCTGCTATCTCAAAAATTAGCCATCAACAAACGCTGGTGAGGCTTCGGGGAGAAAGGCGCCCTTCTCCGCTGTTGGTGGGAATGCAGACTAATACAACCACTGTGGAGGTCCGTGTGGAGGTTTCTCAAAAGCTAGGACTAGAGGCCCCGTTTGATCCTGCGCACACGTGCAGCACTGGGCATCGAACTCAGGACATTGCGCTTGCCAGATAGTGTAACTGAGCTACATCCCTGGCTTGATCTTAGACTTAAACCAAGATAACTATTTAGTGGGGCTTTTAACAGGCTATGTGCAATGACATGCAGTGCTCACGACGCTGAGATGGCACCCGAAGAAATAATGAGTAATTTGCGTGGAATTTCTTACTGCGCTGCAATTGCTCTCTCTGACGACCTCTCTTGCTTCCCAAAGGGACTGTTGACACTCCAGCTGGTGTCCGCACATCAGCTTCAAAGCAAGTTTGTGCCTGCCATATAAAAGACACTTTGGGACTTGAATATCATAGGATGACTCTATTTCTGGAAGACAATGTGGGGAGAGACCCTTGTGTTATATTCAGTCATAAGTTAGTAGAAAACTCCTCTAACAGAGCCTGGTCTCTTTCACTTATGAGTTATTCATTAGGCATTCAAATTACCCCTCTATGACATAGTTCATGGGAAGTAAATGCTTGTGAATGGATGAAAGGTACAAAGAAACAACATTGCACTGTGTAACCGCAGGGATCAAATACAGGACACTGACAACATAGCCTTGTGTGTTAAGAAGGTCATTTCCTGGTACGGAGTAGATGAGTCTCTTGTTTAAATAAACCAAGGGGACCAAGAGATGAAGGGAGTGGGGAGGGAAAGGAGGGAAGAAAACATAAAAGCATCGAAGACCATTAGGTACAAGGCCCAACTCTTTGTGACAAATGTAATCATTAGATAAGGCCTAGATGTATTGATAAAAATAAAAATTAAGAAAAAGAAAATCAATATATTTTATGGCATCATTCTAACCGGAAACAGGAAGATGTTTAAGAAAGATACAGCTGCTCGGGCCATGAGCGGCCGTGGGCCTGTGTCAGTGACTCAGTCCAGATCCGTAAGTGATTTGTTTCCTAGCTGTGCGTCAAGAGCACCCCAGAGGCAACGCTTTGCCACTGAGAACGGCAAAATCATGCAGAACATTTAAATCAGAGATATTTAACACAAAATGAGGCAGAATTAAAAGTATGTGATTTTACCTTCATCTTGTGAATACTTTAATCTCAAGAAAAGGCATAAAAATTAATATTAGTTTACATCATGCAGCTTGAAATGTTGTGGCCAGTACCATCAATAGTGGATCAACAGACAGGTTGTATTTTTACAAAAGTAATTGCTTATTTGACAACTCCGTTTAGAAAATTTCACTGCTTTGAGGAAGTATTAAAATGCTAACGTTAGATTACCTGGCATACTTACTTGTCACAAAGTTTATTTTAGAATGATATTTTAAAGGATTGAGAAACAATATGTTTATAAACCAATGCCCCGTGATGAATATATTCATTATGTATCACAAACACATACTAATAAAAATGTTTCAAAAGAAAGAAACAACAACAAAAAATATAATGACACTTTCTAATATGGTACCATAAATGGTCTTCAAGCAAGTTCAAATCTATTTTACAGATGTTTGAAGAAGTATATTAATTGGTTACAAAGACTGAAATTAAGGCCATTTATATACTTTATCCTCTTTTCTCATACAATGGATATCACATTCTCATCTCCTTAGATTTTTATATCTTTCTGAACTCTAGTAAAGAAAGCTTTGACAATCTGTCTCTGTGTTTATCACACTGCTTGGGGAAAACTATTCTATTTTGATTTGAAGAATATTTTTTGTACATTAACAAAAGAAAGAAAACAGTTACTTCATATCTGCAAAAATATTGAAACAGCTGTTTAAAAATCACAAACTGCATTATACTGTTTAAATTGCTCTGAATGTTTATCACAGCTTTAGTGATTGCAGATAAATATATGACACAATATTAGCACAACTAAGTTAATGTTTCCCCAAAAGTGGACCACACATCACTGATAGAACAAAGCATTTTTTTTTTCTTTTTGAGACAGGGTCTCGCTTTGTAGTTCAGGCTGGCCCTGAGCTCACTGTGTAGCCCAGGCAAACCTTGAACTCAGCAACCCTCCTGCCTCTGCATCCAGAGTTCTGGGATTACAGACGTGAGCCACCATGCCTGGCACTGTGGTATCTGGTATTGATTGCTAGTGGGCATGGGTCTCCACGCCTAGCATTGTATGTGGTTACCGGGGATGGAACTCAGGTCCTTGCACTTGCAAGGCAGGCACCGGAACCACTGAGCTAACCCTCCGGCCCCAAAGTATTTTTTATTAATACAGAAATCAATGAAGCGTCCCGGCTACCTGTCACACAACCCCCCATCACACAGCAAAGCCACTTTGGAGAAGTCATTCTTGGCATCATCCAACTGCAGTGACCAATAGACTCTGAGTGAGACAGGAAAAGCCCAGGTCTTGCAATAGGACAAGTAGCAAAATTATTTGCCTTTTTAAAAAAATTATACTCCAGTGGTTAATTCACTATGAAGCACAATCAGAACTGGAACCAGTATCAGAAGTGAGCATGCCATAGTGAACAGCGTGGCACTGGTTTTGTTGGCAGTGGTCAGATAGAGACTGGAAAGCCTGAGGGTGTTGCAGACGAAGCCCAGGGAGACAGTAAGGAGCTCACGACAGAGGGTGCGGGAGAGGGGTGACATTATATCATGACAGAAGAGTAACCAAGTAGCTACCTGAGCCAGTGAAGAAGATGGAAAGGCCACCAAAGGAACTTGGGATGTCAGCTCAAGAGATGTTGAGGCAGAGAGCTAAGAATGCCAGAGTTAGTTGGGCCCTCTTTGATAAAGTATGAATCAAAGATGAGCTTCAGAAGCAGCTTTGTAGTTTTAAAACAAGAACTTCAGGGAATATGACTAATTCAGGTCATGGTAGGTCTTTAAACCTCCTGGGGAAAAATGACTCAAAATACTAACAGCCAGGCCGGAGGGTTAGCTCAGTGGTTCCGGCGCCTGCCTGCAAGCGCAAGGTCCTGAGTTCAATCCCCGGTAACCGCATACAATGCTGGGCGTGGAGACTCACGCCCACCAGCCATCAGTACCACATACCACAGTGCTGGGCATGGTGGCTCACGCCTGTCATCCCAGCACTCAGGAGGCAGAGGCAGGAGGATTGCTGAGTTCAAGGCTTGCCTGGGCTACACAGTGAGCTCAGGGCCAGCCTGAACTACAAAGCGAGACCCTGTCTCAAAAAAAAAAAAAAAGTGACTAAATCAGAGTTAAATAGGCTGATTCAAAGAGTTAAGTAAGATAGTGTTTTGTAAATACTATCTACAAAGAAAACTAAAACATCATTAAAATATATAGCAATAGTTCAAATTTTTTAGTCTTATGAACTGGCAATGAAATTTATTCTATTCCATTTTGAATCACAGATTTAGAGACAAAATTAATCAGCCTTAAGAATAGTTTTTCAGGTATTACACCCAAAGAATACTGAGGGAAATACATCAAAATATTTGAAGTCATATGTAATGACATTCAAGAATCCTGGGAATTAATGTGCATTATGATGGAAGACAAATGTCAAAGCTATATTATTCTCATATATTGTCACACTGAAATACAAGGATAGCAAGGCTAAAGAATTACCAGAATTTCTAGTAACCTTGTTTTAAAATAAATATTAATGAAAATGGTATTTGAATCCCAGAACAAATAAAATAAGCGATAAAGTGCATTCATCAAAATGTGAGCTTATTTTAATATTACAAACATCAGCAGGAACCAAAGAAACAATTACTATCATAAGTATGGAAAATACCATGCAGTAACCACTACGATTCAAACATGGATGAATACAGAACTGCATGAAGATACCATTTATTTAGGCAAGCATTAAAAATCTGCAACTATAGAAGAAATGTCCAAATGAATTGACAACCTCATCCCAAATAGTAGCATAGAGTAGTAGTTTGGGTTAAATACTTACATTAATGACAATTTGCCTGCTAAGAAAAACTGTTTCAGACTATTTAAGCTACTATGACAGAAGCACAATATGGGCTAAATTGAATCCACAGGGAAGTTTTTGTCCTGTTTGGTATGAACAATTATTTTAGCAAAGGTATTTTAAAATCTTCTCATGAGATCATTTATAATATAATAAGGGAAGATCTTCAAAAACATAACTGTTCTCATCTTCAAAAAGAGATGGAAAATGTTCACAAACAGCTGCCAATTATGCCTGACACAGGGGCTGGGGGTGTAGCCCAGGGGCCCCCAGTTCCCCAGAATGCATAGGGGGATGGATTTCATCCTCAAAACAGAGATAAAGAAACTGACTGAGCAAGCTGACTTCCACTCAGAAAGTCTTTAATGTCACCAGATAATGAAAATATCAAGTCACACTGAAAGATTTTTATTTAATCAGTAATAGTTATATCCATGCATTTGAAAATTAATTGAATTTGTGCATATATATTCATTTAAGAAATATCGATGTGTGTATATTAGCCAGGATGGACTGGATTAGGCTGTAATCATAAACAATCTTCTCCTGCCTATGACTTACAAATCGTGTGTGCCCTTCTCAGTTTGCCCAGGGTACTGATTCACACGGGCGGCATTCGTTCTGATGGAAGGAATTGCGCGCTGGCTTGTGGCACATTCGTCAAGGACGAGAAGTGTGGCATTCCACTCACCGAAGGGAGCCACGCGGCTTCATTTCAAGGAGCGGTGAGGACCAGCAGCCGCGAGGTTCCTAAGGGTGCCACGGAGTCACGTGCCACATGGGCCTAAGAAAGAAAAAGCATGTAATCATGGCAAACTTAGAAGGATGCATACCCATTTGCTCATATTGTTAAGTACTTTTGTTGTAAACTATATATAAACTTTTTTGATAGATTTGCCACAAACCATTTGGATTTTTATAGAAAGACACTTGAAAGATTTGAAAAATGTCTTCATAAACATCTTCCCTGTCAGAAGGCACTGGTGAGTAGAAAAGAAATCTTTACCACATGTAGACAAAGGTAGCATGTTTTCCAAGAATTCATCTTGATTATCCTATTGCACCAGAGATGAAGCATTTATTTCCTTTCCAGACTCCACACTCAAAGTCTATTTTTTTTTTGAGACAGGGTCTTGCTTTGCAGTTCAGGCTAGCCCTGAGCTCACTATGTAGCCCAGGCAAGCCTCAAACTCAGCAATCCTCCTGCCTCTGCCTCCCAAGTGCTGGGATGACAGGTGTGACCCAACATGCCCCCTGGTAGTGTTGTATGTGGTTACAGGGAATCGAACCAGGGACCTTGTGCTTGCTAGGCAGACACCAGAACCAGTGAGCTAAATCTCCAGCCCCACACTCAAAATCTTGATCCTTTAGTCAACACAAAAACTTTAAAAAGCAAAACTTTTATTCAAGGTTCACATATTCACCTTCTGCTAAGCCAAATTACCATTAACTAATCAAAAATATCATTTTTCTCATTGAGTAGTATAATTTTAGGAATGCAATTTTGCAAAGTGATTAGATTTAGCACTACTTATACATTCTTTAGCATAAAACATCATTTTAATTATATTTACAGTTCCTTCTTGTTTATATCAAATTGGTATTTTTAAAGTGCATAGCATTATATAAGTTTTTTGAATACATCCTAATAAAAGTTAGCAAAATATGTAGTAAACAAATAAATAGGACATAGATACAGCTCAGGTGGTTTAGAGGGTCATAAAATACTGATATTTGGAAAGCAGAATGTAACAAATGGGTCATAGATGATTATTCTGAATTAAAAGAGAAAAGCAATTAGCTTAATAGCACGGTGAGTTTAAAATTATGTTTCTTTCATTGAAATTTTGAATCATAAACAAATTTTTGAAATGTCAAGAGTTGTAAAATTCTATTTCTTTTCTTTTTACTTACAGGATAAATAAATTTTCTTTTTCTTCATATATAGAATTTTTTTTCCTCTTATAGAAATGGCCAAAATGTTATTCAGCATAGAAGTAATGAACAAAAATCATCTCTTACAAAGATGAAATAAAAAATGAAAGAATGAAACTTTCTTTGATCAAAAAAACCCCCTCAGTAATGTAAAATGAAGCAAATAGGCATCTGTCTTAAAATACTTGAAAAAAAAAAACAAATGTAGTGTGAAAATAACCCTAAAATTATTCGGAAGTGTGGCTATTTATGTAACACCAGGGAGAATACAGTGGGGGTCGAATGCAAGATGTTACCCAGTGCAATATTTTTGTGACAAAATGTTTGTCAGAATCTAAATAAACAAAGCTTTATCAAATGTATGGTCAATTTAAAATTATTACATTTCCTATCACTCTAAATTACTTACGGAGGATATACAAGAAAATTAAACACTTTTTTCCGAATAATTTACTGCCAAGAGAGTTTTTTTTTTTTGATGCAGCTGGACTTAGGACAAGACAGGCAAATGTTCACTTGAGTATACTTTAAAGATGTTGAAAGTCCTCTAGCACCCAAGAAATTGTAGCAGAAGTTTTGCTCTGTTGGCTTACAATGTAAATAAACCTATGGAGCGTTATTTGTAATACCCAATCATTTGTATCTTTGTATTATTTGTAATTCATTAGCACAAGCCAGGCTGCTACGGGAAGGGTCTCATCCAAATGTTAGCTGAATATTAGAAATGTGAAGACTACGAGGACATGAAAAATGTGCTTTACAGGCAAACTTTAAATTTGTTTTGCAATTCTACCTGCACGTTGCTCTGACAGTGTTTCTAAAATCCAGTTTCCGGAACGTGTGCAGAGCTCCGAACTGGAGTTCAAAGCTGCGCGGCCGGAGCGCGGGCGCGGTCCCCCCAGGGTGCTGCTGGCATCGTCCTCCCCCCAGGGTGCTGCTGGCATCGTCCTCCCCCCAGGGTGCTGCTGGCATCGTCCTCCCCGGAGAGCTTCCTCTCGGCTGCCCAGGCGTCAGGCCGTCCCCGGGCTGTCCTAGCGAGCCCCTTAGACGCCGCTCCCGGGCCTCCCTCCCCGGGCTAAGTTCTCTGACCCTGCCCTGACACATTTCCCGTGGAGACCCAGTCAGTCCAGACAAAGTCTGCCCGCTGCTAAACGCCAGTCTCTACCCACAGCCAAGACGTGCTAGTTAACACAACAACCTCAGGAGCCCCTTGGTGTGTGAAGAGAAGGGTCTGTTGCGGGTGGTCTCGCGAGCTTGGCGCGGGCACCGCCGGTCTGTGCATCCAGGGCGGGCGGAGGGCCCCGCACAGGAGGGCTTTGCTAATTAAAGAAGGAAAACTATCAAAATACAAAAATAAAGACAAGTCTGAGAAACTATCACAGCCAAGAGAAGTCCAAAGACACGCAGCAACCAAGCGTCTAATGGCGTCTCTGGACTAGGATACTGGAACAAAAGAAGGGAAGTGGGGGGCCGGAGGGTTAGCTCAGTGGTTCCGGCGCCTGCCTCGCAAGCGCAAGGTCCTGAGTTCGATCCCCGGTAACCACATAGAATGCTGGGTGTGGAGACACGCCCACCAACAATGAACACCGCATACCACAATGCCGGACGTGGTGGCTCACGCCTGTCATCCCAGCACTCGGGAGGCAGAGGCAGGAGGATTGCTGAGTTCGCGGCGGCTTGCCTGGGCACCATAGTGCGCTCAGGGCCAGCCTGAACTACAAAGCGAGACCCTGTCTCAGAAAAAGAAAAAAAAAAAAGGGAAGTGGGTTCAAAGCGAGCATAAGTGCACACTGCACAGACATTAATTAATAATAATATATCATACTGCTGGACTAGTTGAGAAATTGTATCAGGCAAATGCAAGATGTTAATAATAGAAGACCTGGGTGGGAGTAGTTTGGAAAGCAGTGTGTTATTTGTTCTAATTCTTTGTTAACCTGAAACCATTCCAAAATTGAAAATCTAAATAGAAATAAAACCATGAAAAATTTTTCATTATATAGGTACGTGAACCTTTCCTTTGATAGTCTACTGGCTAAGAGGGAGGAAATGTCACTGAAAATTTTCACTTTTACACCACAAAGGCAAATGGCCATATTTGTAATAGTTTCCCCCTCATTCAACAAAGACAATCTAACCACAACAATCCAAACTTTTGATAAATACAGCTGACCATTCTGACGTTTGTGAAAAATTAGCAACAACTGTCTGCACCAAGCTGACCACTGACCAATGCAGCAAACAACATGTATGTTTATAAAGAACTTCAAATTATATGGGGAAGTATTTATTGAAAAGGCAGAATCTAAAATTTTGTGTGCTGCATGGTCTTCACACCATGATTTAGTGCCTTTTACTTTAGTGGATCCCACAGACATTGTGCTTTTAATGAACCGAAGTCCTGCTACCACCCTGCACTGGGTGAGTCTATTGGAAGCATTTTTCCAATAACACATGTTCATGTGTCACATTTGGATAATTCTCACAACATTTCAAACCTTTTCAGTAATATTTGATTTACGAGCAAGGATCTTTGATATTCATCATACTTCCTCAGGGGTACCATGGATCTGACCACACAAGACAGCAAATTAAGGTGATCGGTGTTGCGAACGTGCTGACTGCTGCACGAACTGACTGTTCCCCCTTTCTCTTCCTGTAGTTGGCCTCTAATTCCCTGAGACACAGAAATATAGAAATAAGGCCAATTAAGAAACTTACAATGACCCCCCCCAAGTGCTCAAGGGAGAGAAGAGTTGCACAATCACTCATTTTAAATCAAACGTTAAAAATGTGTAAGCTTATCAGGAGGGCACACTGAAAGCTTAGACAGGCAAAAAGCAAGGCTTTCTGCAGCAGTTGGTCAAGTGCGGAGGGCAAAGGAAGCATTCTTGAAGGAAACTGAGTGTTACTCCGAAGGACTTCTGAAGTGCCACAGGCTTCCTGCTAATATGGAGAGAGTTCTAGGACTGTGGGCGATGATTGAACCACCGCGATATTCCCTTACTCCCAAATCTAAGCAAGCTCCAGACTTTCTCCTTTCTCTGAAGGCCGAACACGTTGAGGAAGCATCAGAAGAAAAGTTTGAAGCCAGCAGAGGTTGGTTCGTGAGCTTTAAGGAAAGAACCAATTTCACCAACATAAAATCGGAAGAGAAACAACAAAGTTTGATCAAGTTGCTACAAGGTATTGAACAGAATGAGCTGAGATAATTGAAGATTTTCAGTGCAGACAAAATGGTCCTCATGCGGGAAGAAAATGACATCCAGACTTTCGCAACTAGAGATTTAGCTCAGTGGTTCCAGCACCTGCTTGGAAAGCGCAAGGTCCCTGGTTTGATCCCCGGTAACCACATACAACAATACCAGGCGTGGTGCCTCACACCCACCAGCAATCAGTACCACAGACCACAGTGCCGGGCGTGGTGGCTCACACCTGTCATCCCAGCACTCGGGAGGCAGAGGCAGGAGGATTGCTGAGTTCCAGGCTAGCCTGGACTACATAGTGAGCTCAGGGCCAGTCTGAACTACAAAGCGAGTCACTGTCTCAAAAAAAAAAAAAAAAAGAGTTAATGGCTGAATTCACACTTCAAAGGACAGCCTGTCTTGTTAGAGGCTAATGCAGTTGGTGAATTTAGGCTGAAACCATGCTCATTATGTAGGCCCAAATCCTAATGCCCTGAAGAATTACACTAACTCCGCTCTGCCCGCGCTCTACAAATGCAACAACAAAGCCCGGAGGAGAGCACATCTGTTTACAATATGGTTTACTGAATATTTTAAGCCTCTTGTTGAAGCCTAATATTTAGATAAAAGAGTCCTTTCAAAATATTACTGCTCATTAACAATGCACCTCTTCTCAAAGAGCCCTGATGGAAATACATAAGGCTGGTGCTTTAATGTCTGTGAATGCAACATCCTTTCTGCAGCCCAAGGATCTAGGAGTAATTTTAACTTTCCAGTCTTAATGTCCGGAGATACATTTTGTAAAGCTGCAACTACCATAGGTAGCCATTCTTTCGCAGGGGAAGGTAAGTTCAAAACCTTTGAGAAAGGATTCTCCGCTCAGCCTGTCATTAGGAACCTTCATGCCTGATACAGGGAGTCAGCGTATCAGCAGTAAGAGGAGGTTGGATGGAGTGGACGCCAACTCTCATCAATGATGTTGACGAGTTCAGGATCTTGGTGGAGGAAATAACTACAGATATGTTGGCAGGAGAAAAGAGCTAGAATTGGAAGGGAAACCTGAATCGCTACAACCTCATGATAAAATGTTAACACATGAGGAATTTTTTATTGTGTGTAAGAAAATAAAATGACTTTTTGAGATGGGATCCACTTCAGTTGAAGATGCCGTGAACACTGTCAAAAAGACAACAAAGACTTCAGAATGTTACATAAACGTAGTCGATGGAGCAGCAGCAGGCATGGCTGGTTGGTGACCAACGTTGGCAGATGCACTGTGGGTAAAAGGCTGTCAAACGGCATTGTGCAATGAGACACCCTGAGAGGATGTGTTAGCCAGCTTTCCCACTGTTGAGCCACAGTGCTTCATGACGAACACAATGTAAAGGAGCAGAAGTTTAATTTGCCTCACACTTCCCGGGGATCTGGGGTCACTGTTGGCCGGGTACAAGGCAGAAACATCATGGTGGAAACAGGAGAGCAAGAGCAATTATTTACGGGGTGAGGAAGCAGAGCAAGAGAACAATGCCAGAGAGAAAGGAACAAGGGCCCTGAGGCCAACCCTCCAGGACCTACACAGACGTCCTCAGCAGGCGCTACGGCAGTCTCTTGGAGAGATCCCCAAGCCAAATCAAGCTGACACTCCACCCCAACCACCACGTCCCACCCCTCGTCAATTTGTGATCCAAACCCATCTCCTTAAGCTATACTTTACTTCCTAATAGACACAAGAGCAAGTTCGTAATTCTTCCTAACATAACAAAATTATCTTACCTGTGGCCACAGATGCAACTGTCCCTTTCCGAAAGTCTCAAAATGTCCAGCATTTTTCAAAAGCCCAAGTCAGAGTCTCTTCTGAGACTCAGACAAGTTCATAGCTGTGGACCTGTGCAAAAATAAAAATAAAAAAACAAGCTACAGACCTCCAACCTATGATAGCCTAGGTAAGCATGACCACTCCAAGGGGAAAATAGGGGCTAGAAACACATATGATTAAAGAGCAAAACCAGTAGGGAAAGACTGAATCTGGTAGGCTCATGTATGGCACCCAGGGAGATAGCGCAAGGCTATGGCAGGTCAGTTCCACAGGCCTTGGGAGTCCCCACCTCTAGGACCTTGTGGACTGCAGACCCAAGTTCTCCTAGGCTGGCTCCGTTCACTTGCTGGGGCTTCCTCTGCAGTTGCTTCATTCTGGGGGGCCTCTGTGACTTCTGGTGTCTCCACTGCACCTTGTCGTTCGTCTGTCTGTCTTTCAACAAAATCCCAGAGTTGTTACTGCTCTCTGAAGCCGTTCTGGAAATCCTCCTTCGTGAATGTCTTTAGTTGTGCTGTGGCAGCTGCCTCCATGTTCTGAACTGATTCCAAATATTTATTTGTCATGGCCATTTTCACTTTGGGAAGAGCAAGAAGCTTCAAGCCACGATGTCTTAAAGAAGCGATGGTGGGAGTCTCTACGCAGTGACCCTAGCGATCACACTCAAGAGGGGGAAGAGTCGGTCATCTCCTTAGGCACACAGCAGGGTCCAAGGTAAATCCCTGACGGGTGCGCTCTAGGGGCCACGTGGGGTCGAAGAGGCCCAAGGGCAGGCATGTATAAGAAAGAATCTGTGCCAAAAACATATGAAAATAATCTTTAAGCAAATGAAGCATGTTATAATTATTAAGAAGCACAGCTGATGTATACTTAACATTTTTGTCTTGTTTTGAATGACCTGCTCTAATGAGGACTATTCAGTCGCTTATAGATGAAAGGAGCCTCAGCTCTATGTATTTTAAAATTAATAAAGACACAAAATCAAAGCCAACCAATAAAATCATTTGCAATGCAAAATAAATCACAGATCAACCGTAGAAAATATGGATGTACATTAATGGAACCGTCTGTTCTCTGTGCTGATCCTAAATCAACTACCCACACTTATATCACGTTAGAGAAGAATTCCTGAGCAGACGTTTGTCTCCCGTGTGTGTATGGAACAAAGAGAAAATATCACATCCAAGTTAGGAATGAATGGTTTGGGGACAGTTTCACTTTACAAAATTATTACACCACATATACAGTGGCAGTAGCAGTTGTTCTTAAGCCTAGATTGCTGCTACTAATTGTGAAAATTCACATGAAGAAGGAAAACATAGGGTGTTGAGTCATTCAATTAATTTCCTCCTACTTTCTATTAATGAAACAAAATTTAATAATCTTTCTACCATTAACTGTTTTTCAATGTATACTCTTGCAATTTTTTAAGAAAATACCCTTTTTGGTGAAATATTATTTTAATCATGTTAAGCGAGTGCAAATTATATGCCAGGTATGATTCAATCCTTTGTTCTGTGACTATCAACAGAAGCAGCAGGGAATCTAGATGAAAGCTTGATTAAAAACACAGTTTCTTTTCTTTGGGTCTCCTAAGTGTTTATTCACGTGCACACGGAGGAAATTTGTATGTAGAGCTTGACTCAGTGCAAAGCCGCAGATACAATCAAGGCTCTCGAGAGGTACAGAGTGGCCGAGATCACTGGTGAAGGCTGAAGTTAAGACGAAGAGTCATGCTTGACATCATTTGGTCCGCTAGCAGTGCGCAGGCAGCTAGGATGTCCTCTGTGACTTACAAGGTGGCCCCATTACAGCAAGTCTCCTCGGGCCGAGAAGGTTGACAATACCAGCCTCCCGATCACAGAATCCAGACACATAGAGCCCGTATCCTAGGGCTTTAACTTCACGCTGTAACAAACCTCTGCATATGGTTAGTATCCTGATCACGCATCGCTTATTTTCTCCCCAGTATGGCAACCTCACCTTCCCAAATCCAGACCGGGTCAATAGATTTGAGCTGACTTTCCAACCCCTAGATTTATCTAAGTATTGGTCACTGGAGTGATCTTCTTACCATCTTGTTTAAATGTACCATGCTTTCTCCACCCTTATGAAGCTAAGCCTCACTTGTCTTTTTTTTTTTTTTTTTGAGACAGGGTCTTGCTTTGTAGTCCAGGTTGGCCCTGAGCTCACTATGTAGCGCAGGCAAGCCTCGAACTCCGCAATCCTCCTGCCTCTGCCTCCCGAGTGCTGGGATAACAGGCATGAGCCACCACGCCCGGCAGTCTCACTTGTCTTGACACCTTAACAAACATTTAATGCCTTCTTTAATCAGATATATTCCTATTTCTAAAATTGTATCTTCAGCATCTCTGCTGTAATTTAACCAGATCTGATAAATTCTGTCAAGAGTGTTTTGTATCTTTCCAAAGGCAACACCAATCACTTGAGGTTTTATTTGAAATCACAACTATTGTATGTGTTGGGTAAACAGATTTACATCATTATAGCTGTGTAACTAGCGCCCAGGGAAGAGCAGCCTCCAGACGCCATTTCCTTCTCTAGATGTCCAGTGTGCCCCAGACAGTGTGAGACTGATGTTGATTTAATATGAAACAAATCACTTTTTCTACACTTTTTATTTATGTGTGTACATTTCAATTCCCTGAAATCATGCTGCATTTTACTTTGTTTCATAAATTAACTATGACTTTTTGGTATAGCTGTTTATTTCTCCTAAAATTTTCTGATTTCCTCTACATTTTATTGGTTGAGAGAATATATTCCTTCCTCAAAATAATATTAATATTCAATTAGCTATTTGTCACCTGTTAACCATAATTTCTCCCATTCTTTTTAAGGACCTTCTGCTTCCTGCCCACTGACTTTAGAATGTGATTTGAACCAAACGTGAGTAAGTCTTTCTATGTGTTTTGCTGCGTTCTTAAATCATTTACCCAATTAATTGTTTTTTATATTACATTTGTTTTCTGGTATCAAAAAAATCACACCTCAGAAATTTCCACAGAAGTGGTTCATCAGAAGTGAACTTATTTATTGTTGCAAAAAGTACATACATCACCTGTATTTTGTATATTCAACTGAGTACCAGTTGGATTAGGGATACAATTGTAGGTTAACATTATAAATCTGCTGTAATTGGGATTCTGATTATGTTGTGTTTTATGCTGTCAGTGTGTCTCTTTTATTCAAATTTGAAGCTATTTATTTATATTTAGTGTTCTGATATTTCAGAAGAATTTATCTGCATGTGAAATTTTAGGAGCTATTTTCTAGTCATTTATGGACTTTTATTTATTTTTTTATTTTTAAACCAAACAAAACAATTTTGGCATTTATTATGCTTTTCACTGCTTTTAGTTTTGTCTTCTTCATCGTCATATAATTAAATTAACTTTGGTGGACCATTCTCTGAGTTTTAGACAAAATTTTCATCAAGACAAATAAAATACAAAGCTACTTATTCCACCGCCCTCAAATGTTTTGTGCATACAGTCCCCAAATCAATGTCTTCGCCTACTCACACAGCTCTTGAAACCTTCGATGAATCTCTCATTGCTGAAGATTTATCCTGCACATATAATCATTAGGGAGAAGGTTGAGAGAGCTTCCTTCACACAGAGGAGCACTGAATTCTGAAATCCACTACTGTACATCACGTGCCTACTTTACTGCTGGGTTGTAACACATCTCCTGGGTATACCACAGCTTGTTCATTCTTTTACCAGTTAAGAAATTGGGCTATTTCCAGTTTGAGACCATTGTAAATAAGACAGCTATAAACGTTCACATATAAGTTATATGCACACAAGTTTTCATTTCATCTGGGTAAATATCCGGGAGGATGTTTGCTCTGTATGGTAGGTGTGTGTTTGAATACGTTTGAAAGGGCCACACTCTTTGCAAAGCCTGTAACATTATGCCTTTCTACAGCTAAATGAAATTTCCATTTTGTTGCCTGCATTTATATCGTGTAGCTTTTAATCTTAAGTGTTCTGTTGCTATCACGTAATGATTTTAATTTTCATTTCTCTAGTGATTGGCAATATTGAACTTTTATATGTGGACTGATTTACCATCTGTGCTTCTTTAGTGAAGTGTCTGTGCATCTACTCTTCCCAGGTTGCAACAGTGTTTTCTTTTCTTATTATTAATGTTCTTCGTATGTTCTGTGTATAGCTCCTTTGTCAGATACAGATGGTGCAGACATGGCTGTGCTTAGTGTTTTCATTTTCTTAGTAATACTTTCCACTGAGCGAGAGTTTGTGATTTTGATGAGCTCCAATTTACTTTTCTATGGACTGTACCTTTAGTGTCATCACTAAGAACTTTCCACCTAAGCCCAGATCTCTAGGGGATTTTCCCATACTTTTACAAGTCTTAGATTTTACACTTAATTATTTGACTCATTTGGAGTTCACATCTGTAGTGGTGTGACTCCTAAATCAAGGATTTTTGTAACACTTATCTTGATAAAGTCTTTCAACAGGTCCTTTCTTGACCGCTTGCTTCAGGACTGACAGTTGAGGACAGTGTCATCCTTAATCTAAGACATATCTTACTTTTTTCTGTTCAGAGAACACTTAGATGCTCCTTTTGTAAGCTGTGTTTTAATTTTTTGAGTTTATACACCCTGGTTCGAGCCACTTTTGTTCGTATGCTAGATACCTGTTGATGATACCAACAGGTGGGATTACCAACCGCATAGCGTTGGTGTCTGAGATGAATTCAAGGAAGCTCTACATCACCATGGGCAATGCTTTCCAGAAGCACAGAAGCCAGTGTGAGCAAATAAGTGGGAGAACAGATGAATGGAAGGACTGGCCGTCACAAGGGCTGCATTCGATGACTGACTTCCCAGAAGACACCTCTCGGCCTCTTCTGTGGAGAGATGCAGCCATGTTCTATGCAGAATGGAGGAGCTTGCTCCCAGCATCAGACCCGGGCACACAGCGTCACCCTTCCCCGGGCACTCGCAGCCCGGAGGTCAGAGGAGAACCGTGTAGAACCAGCCTAGTGGTGGCCCCTGACCACGCGGGCACCAGTGGGTGAGGGCTCTAGCTGAGGAAGCAGGTACCAGAGCTGTGAACTAGGTGAGAGGCCGTGCT
The DNA here is from genome assembly GCA_004025085.1 of Thryonomys swinderianus. Taxonomy (NCBI): domain Eukaryota; kingdom Metazoa; phylum Chordata; class Mammalia; order Rodentia; family Thryonomyidae; genus Thryonomys; species Thryonomys swinderianus. Next base: position 80,191 of record PVIC010002171.1, read on the forward strand.
CGGTGACCACAGGTACCTGGGGACGCGGTGCCGGCGTCGGCCCAGCCTAGAAGCAGAGAAGGTGGGAGGTGAGAGGTTCACCTGCTGCTGTTTAACACACCGATCTGCGAAATCTCAAACCAGCCACTGACATCGTCTGCTTAGTTCCCACCACCCAACCCAAAGCCTGGCTGTTCTCTCGTCTCTTCTTGCTGATCTCTGCAAAGCTGGCGTTTCGCAAGGACAGAGCTCAGGCCCCAGCAAAGATGAACGGCCCCTTAGCTCTCCTGGCTGTTATGTCCTTATCCTGCACTTCATTATCTTTTGAAAACTCTTTAGTTAATATTTGTCTGTATGGGCCGGAGGGTTAGCTCAGTGGTTCCGGCGCCTGTCTTGCAAGCGCAAGGTCCTGAGTTCGATCCCCGGTAACCACATAGAATGCTGGGCGTGGAGACACGCCCACCAACAATCAACACCGCATACCACAGTGCCGGGCGTGGTGGCTCACGCCTGTCATCCCAGCACTCGGGAGGCAGAGACGGGAGGATTGCTGAGTTCGCGGCGGCTTGCCTGGGCACCGTAGTGAGCTCAGGGCCAGCCTGAACTACAAAGTGAGACCCTGTCTCAAAAAGCAAAAAAAAAAAAAAAAAAAAATTTGTCTGTAAAATATAGCGATTATATTCATCCTGGGGACTGAGTGCATGTATGTGACACATCTTAATGTTTCTGTCCCCTTCTCCATCTGTGCCTTCCCTCCTTCCTGCTCTTGCTCACTTTGCCTTTCGTAAGATTTTCTCAAACTAAGATTCTGTCTTGGTTTCTCAGATAGGAGAAACC